>CM058233.1:88668880-88798571 GCA_030180135.1 Orychophragmus violaceus | reverse complement strand
TGGTTCATATGATCGGGATGTTGCGTCTTATTTCCTTGACCAGCAAAGTGGAACCGTTGGGTCTTAGTACAAGCATACTTTCTCACTAGAGTGTTGGTTCAGGAGCATGATAAGGATTTGATCAATAAATCATTGAAGGAAAATACCGAGTATAAAATGGGACGATTGTGATGAATGGTCATTGTGTGTTCCATATGATCCAGGGTTGCGAGATGAAATCCTTAAGTAGTCACATCAGTCTAGATTCTCGATTAGCCCCGTGACGACTAAGATGTATTGTGACCAGAAGCAGTATTATCATTGAGTTTGGATGAAGTGAGATGTTTCTAAGTGGGTTTATGGATGCCCTATATGTCAGATGGTTAAGGTCGAGCATCAAGTTCCAAGTGGATTGTTGAAAAGCTTACCCATTCTGAAGTGGAAATGGGACATGATCACGATGGACTTTGTGAATGGATTACCAATGCGGGATGACAAGGATGCGATATGGGTGATTGTGGACAAACTTTCTAAGTCAGCTTATTTTAATGTGATCAACAAGCAGGATAATGTGTCAGTTCTGGCCATGTTGTATGTGGAATAGATCGTGAGATTGCATGGAGTACTGGCGAGCATTGTGTTAGACCGTGACTCAAAGTTAAAATAAGTCTTTAGGAAGGCAATGCGGAAGCTTGTAGGGACAACGGTCTATATGAGTACGACTTATCAACCACAAACGGATGGATAGTCAGAGAGGGTGATTAGAACACTTGAGGATTTTTTTTGAGTTTGTGTTCTAGACTTGGGCGGTAAGTGGGATCAATACTTGCATTTGGCCAAATTCTTATATCAAGATATTATTGTAATGTTACCTTATGAAGAACTGTATAGCTGGCCATGTAGAAACCGCTTTGTTGGACCCAAGCGGTGGGGGGGGGGGGAGAGGGAGCATAGTATCTTTTTCCGAGATTTTGTAGAGAAAAAAATATAAAGGATAAAGGTTTTGAAGCTTAAGAAGAAAGAAGCTCAAGACAGACATAAGAGTTATGATGATAAACTAAGGAAAGAATTGGAGTTTGCAGTGGGAGATATGGTCTTTCTCAAAACTGTAAAGATTTGTCCAACGAAAGTACTGATGAGGATTGAGTCGTAGGATAAGGGACGATTGGATGGAAAGGATGGTAGAAATTGGTTTAAATGACTAAATAAACAATGTAATACCATATAGTAAGAGTGATTTTTGCACTTAACCTCGATATTTTATCTAATTCCAAGTTTATACATGAAAAATTGTGTAGTTTTGATAAAAACGCAAAATAATTCTGAAAATAAAATAAAATATGGTCTAAATCTGGTTGAGAAAGTCGATCAAGACACATTTCATGCTAAGCACAGATATGCAAAAATTGAGTTGAGGCATTTCACTATGCATATCTATACTATTAAAACAGGTGACTAAATATGAAATTACCCTTGAGTTAACGTGGAATATTACTTTTTGTGCCACTGCTTTTATTAGAAAATTTTAGATTTCATTAAGGGTAATTTTGGATCAGTAAATTTTGGACTATATGTGGGCCATACTAAATATTCTCTTATTAATGATTTTGTTCCAAAATATATTCCCAATATCTTTTAATTCCTTTTGTTATAAAACTATTTTGATTTTTCAAATTTTTATTAAAATAATTATTAATTTCGAATTTCTTATTGAATTTACTATAAAACTTTAATTATATGTTAATATAAATAATCTCTAATTTATAATTTTTATTCAAAATATATATTTTTATAATATCTTTTAATATATTATTAAATTGAAATAAAAATATATATTTCTATTTAAAAACAATCTTACAAATATATTTTAAACTTATTGTCTTTAAGAAAAAATAAATACTAAATTCATATTTATTACTAAAAAATTTTAAAAAAATTTAATAACATTTTAATTTATTAACTTAACATACATTTTATATTTAGACAATTACAGAACATAAAACATATTGAAAATAAATTAACCGATTTCGATTATCTATACTATTAGAAAACATTTTGATTATGGAAAGACAAGTTAAAATATGTATACAGTAATTTAAATTGATATATTCTTAATTTGATAAAAATACTAAAATTACTCAACTTTATATTATTTGATTATATGATAATTTTGATTACAGTTGATGTTTTTACGATGATATTTTTTTGAATAATTTTTTATCAGATTTTTAAATTACTTAAAATAATATAAGTTGAGTTGAAATATAGATTAATTTTTTATTATAAAAATATTTAAAAATATTTATATTGGAAATCAAGTTAAAAATGAATTAATCAATTTTAATTATATATTAAATAAACTTAAATCAATCCAAACTGTTAAATGAGATTGTCACATTTTAGTTACATTTTGATTAAAAATTAACATAGAAATTTGTATATTTAGATCATCCTAAAATGGGTTTATAAAATAGATGAACCGATTTCTCAATTATCTATACTATTAAAAACTAATTTAACTACTGAAAAACGGGTTAAAAGAATTTATTAACTTATTTAAATTGATATATTTTTAATTTGATAAATTAATAAAATTATTCAATATTTATACTATTGGAATATATGTTGAGTTTGGTTACGATTGATGTTTTTAGGATGACAGTTTTTAGGAATTGTTTTATCAAATTTTCAAAATACTTAGACTACTATAAATGGGTTGGTGTATAGACTAATTATTATTATAAAAATATTTTTCAAAAAATTATGTTACTTGAAAGACATGTTAAAAAGATAAATTAATCAATTTTAATTATATATTAAATAAACTTAAATCAATCCAAACTGTTAAATGAGATTATCACATTTTAGTTACATTTTGATTAAAAAATTAACATCGAAATTTGTATATTCAGATCATCATAAAATGGGTTTATAAAATAAATGAACTGATTTCTCAATTATCTATACTATTAAAAACTAATTTAACTACTGGAAAACGGGTTAAAAAAATTTATTAACTTATTTCAATTGATATATTTTTAATTTGATAAATTAATAAAATTATTCAATATTTATACTATTCGAATATATGTTGAGTTTGGTTACGATTGGTGTTTTTAGGATGACAGTTTTTAGGAATTGTTTTATCAAATTTTCAAAATACTTAGACTACTATAAATGGGTTGGTGTATAGACTAATTTTTATTATAAAAATATTTTTCAAAAAATTCTGTTACTTGAAAGACATGTTAAAAAGATAAATTAATCAATTTTAATTATCTATTAAATAAACTTAAATCAATCCAAACTGTTAAATGAGATTATCACATTTTAGTTACATTTTGATTAAAAAATTAACATCGAAATTTGTATATTTAGATCATCATAAAATGGGTTTATAAAATAGATGAACCGATTTCTCAATTATCTATACTATTAAAAACTAATTTAACTACTGGAAAACGGGTTAAAAAAATTTATTAACTTATTTCAATTGATATATTTTCAATTTGATAAATTAATAAAATTATTCAATATTTATACTATTCGAATATATGTTGAGTTTGGTTACGATTGATGTTTTTAGGATGACAGTTTTTAGGAATTGTTTTATCAAATTTTCAAAATACTTAGACTACTATAAATGGGTTGGTGTAGACTAATTTTTATTATAAAAATATTTAAAAAAATTATGTTACTTGAAAGACATGTTAAAAAGATAAATTACCCAAATTTAATTATAAAACATTAAATTTCATAAATTAATTCATATTTTTTTAAATGAATGAATTATCATATTTCAGTTACATTTTGATATATGAAATAAATATAAAAATATTTACATTTAAGACATTATAAAACGAATTGAGAAATCTATTAAACAATTTTAAGTATATATATTTTTCAAAACAAATTTTGCCTAATGAAAAATGGGTTAAAAGAGTAATTAGTTTCAACTGATATATTCTTTATTTTATCAGTATTTAAATTATACATAATTTGTAATCACGCGTCAAAACTATATTATTTAAAACAAAAAATTATATATATATATATACATATACACGATTTTAGTTATCTATATTATCAAAAACTAATTTTGACTACAGGAAAACGAGTTAAAAAAACTTAATAACTTATTTCAATTGATATATTTTAATTTCATAAAATACTAAAATTATTCAATATTTATATTATTGGAATATATATTGAGTTTGATTGCGGCTAATGTTTATACGGTGACAGTTTTTAATGATTGTTTTATCAAATTTTAAAATACTTTGACAATTATAAATGAGTTGATGTATGTATTAATTTATTTGATTATAAAATATTTTTCAAAAATTATGTTCATTAAAAGACACGTTAAAAATATAAATTAACCAATTTTAATTATACAAACATTAAATGAACTTAAGTCAATCCAAAAATGTTAAATGAATAGATTATCATATTTTAGTTACATTTTGATCTATGAAATAAATATAAAAATATTTACATTTAGACCATTATAAAACAATTGAGAAATATTTTAAACAATTTTAAGTATATATAATGTTTAAAATAATTTTTGCCTATTAAAAACGGATTAAAAGAGTAATCATTTTCAACTGATATATTTTTAATTTTATAAATATTTAAACTATACATAAATTTGTAATCACATGTCAAAACTATACTATTTAAAATAAAATTATATATATAATTAAATAAAAAACCTAACAGATCGAATCCAACAATTTATATATTAGTAAGATTGCATTTTAGACAAAAATTATTGATTTTAACAATTTTTAACAGTGAAATCACGGGTTTTACTAAGTTAGAATTAATTTAAATAAAAAATTATTAAATAAAATATATATGCGCTTTTACAACAATATGTTAAACTAATCATCTATTAAAAATAAAAATAAATCACAACTACTAAAAATATATTAAAATAATATCAAAACAAAACTAAAATTTATTAATTTTTTCTGACATTTAACACTACACCTTCATATTTTTACTTAATATAAATTAGATTAAATATTGAATAAACTTAATTTTTAAAAATATAAATTTAAGATAAATATTTTTTTAAAAGTTATAAACCCGCGCTTCTTTAGCGCGGATCAAAATCTAGTGTTCATGAAAAGTAAACACTCGTCAGACCATGTTTTTTTTCACTAATGGATTTTTCATTCACTGAACAAAGGATCTGAAATTACACAACATAGAAAACAAAGCCGGCGAGTTTAACACAAACTCCCAGAGACGAAAGCTAGCGGATAAAGACCATCCCTAGAGCCAAAAGCCGGGGGACAAGAGTAAATCCCCGGAGCCAATACTAAAGAAAATAAAACAAACGTCTAATAACCAGCTAGAAACAACATAATCTGATCAAGACCCTAAGACCAAAACACCCAAGCAAGATGATTCACTATGAGACGAGAGAGAAGATAACTGAAGCATCCAAAGTCGAACATTATTAAGCCTACTCCATCGGGACTCATTATACTGCTTCAACTTCTTAGAAGCCACGAGACAAACCGAAAGCAAATAGACTGGAGCGCCGTAGGAACACAACTTTAACCAAACGACAGCCGACGACTTGATGCGAGACGAACCGAAGCTCCAATTCCTAGTGTTTGAGCCGGAGATCCGAAACCGAGAAGCGGTAAAAAAAACCGCGGGATCTATACCGAAGCAATCAAACGTCAGACCATATTTATATTTATTGTTTATTGGGGTCTAATTTTAAGTATAAAATTTAACTATAGTAATAGGCATTTCATAAATACTACACATCGAGTTCAACACATTTAAAAGAACATTCCTTTTTTACTTCTTTTATGCAATATTTTAACTTGTAATTTATTAGAAAACATTTTTCCTACCAAAAATGAATATTACAATTTTATTTGAATTACAATAAGATTAGTTATTTATTTGAATAAAAGCTTTTTAGTCGTTTAAGGTCTATGGAACGATAGGAACGGCTATCTGGTGGCACATCAATGTTTTTGACACTTTTGTTGACCTCTGTTGCAAGAAAATATCTTTATTTTATTCAATTACCGTTCGTAAGAACATGTACAACCTTAAACTCCAAGAGGGTTCTCAAAAAAAAAATTTATTATTATTTAAATTTTTTTTCTTTTCTGAAAAGTAAAAAAAAAAAAACAAAAAAAAAGAATGAACGAATAGAATCATGACACGTGGCATGAACAATGCTAGAACCGATCCTTAACTAAGGATTTTTAGAGCCCAAATTCTTAACTATTTGATGGGACCCACGTGAGATCCACATTTTTTTAATATATTTTTGCCTAAGAAATCGCACCCGGAACTTGGTTGTACATGGTCTAAGTGGTGGGAGTTAGTTATTTTTACTACAACAAACTCTTGTTTGAACATATGATGAATTTTCTGCCTGATAATACGATGAGGCCAGGCTTTGGAGAGGTACACCATGTGCAAATGCACTAAGTCAAATAATTTTTTTCAAATTTTATTAAGGATTTAGAGTTTTGATTTTTGTAAAAAAATAGTAACAAGGTCCAATTTATTAAAATTTACAGAAATTTTTAAATTTTTTGACTTGGCATAAGGTCCAAAATATTTTTGAGCCGGTCCTGAATATAAATACAATAGATACCCGACAACAAGGACATGCTGTTTGTTATCTTTCTATAATTTGAGGTATATAAAACTAACGTTGACTGTGTGATCTTTCTATAATTTTGTAATATAATTAGAAGTTGTCCACACGCAAACTTTTGTATAATTATACTATTGTCTTATCCCACATTTGCGAAGAGAGTGAGTACAAGACAAGACTTTCTAAAATGGCTTCCTCACAGTTGCAAAGAGCCATAGAGAGCCCAACACTTGAGCTTAAAATTGTATCAGCCAGTGACCTAAGCCATGTTGATGCCACAGACAAGTTGGACGTCTACGCCGTCGTTTCAATTAACGGTGAAACTACACAAAAGACACAAGTGGCCAAAACACCCATTGACTACGACGGTGGTTTCAATCCGACGTGGAATCACACCTTCAAGTTTTCGTTCAACGAAGAAGCAGGCCTATCGAACCTCAAGGTAGAGTTATTTAGCTATTGGCTCGAAGGGAAGGATGACCTTTATTTAGGAGAAGTCAACGTCTCGGTTCAGGAGCTTTTTGCTTCAAACCCGCTTCCACCGTTAGCAAACGGTAACGTCAATAAAATGAAATCTGTGACTTGCCCTATCAAAGTCACAGGAGGAGGAAGTACCAACGCAAGGTTGAGCCTCTTGTACCGGTTTAAACCAGTACCGGTTGAGGATCCGTATCCTCCAGCGCCTCAGTACCATTCCCCATCGATTGGTCAACCCGTTTATCCAAACCTGGATCCAGAACCATCAGGTCATATTTCGCCTCGATTTCAATCCGTCACAACAAAAATGGTCCTAGAGGTCGTGGTCAAATACGCCAAGGACATCAAAGATGTCAACGCCTTTTCGGTGATGGATGTATACGCATCCGTTGCTATCCTTAAGGACAGGAAGGTTAAGGAAAGGATCAACACCCCTGTAGATTTCTCCGCCAATACAAACCCAAAGTTGAATCATAGAGTTAAGTTTTCTCTCGATGAAAAGTTAGCTCAAGAAGGGCGTTTGATCCTCCTCGTGGAAATGATGAGCCACAGGCCTCTCCTTGGTGATAAGGAAATCGGATTTGTAAGACTTCCCATTCAACAGCTATTAGCTTCAAATCCACCTACTCCATTAGAAAACGGTGAAGCTAACGGTATGAAGTTGGAGACGCACGCTTTGACGGGTCCTTATGGGAAGAAAGGTGTCGTGGCCTTCACGTATAGGTTTCTTACGAACCAAGTTACATTTTTAACGGTTCCACCACCATTAACGACAACATCCCAACCATATATGTATATACCGGTCTCGCCTCACTCATATGCGTCATCGGATCCGATTCAGGTGACCTCGAGTTACGTGCCGGTTCAACAAGGTGCAAATGCTGGGCCAAGCAACGGTCTAGTACCAATTTATATGCCAACGCCATATCAATCACATGGAAACCAACAATATCCAACATGGCAGGGGCAACCGCATCCGCAGCCACCACCACAACTTTTGCAGCTTAAACCATTGCCTCAGTCGGCATTCCCTCAGTCACCACCGGATACACAAGAAGCATACTATGTCGCACCCTTGCTTTAATTATTTGTTTAGTTAATTAACCCGTCCTTTTATTTAATGTATGCAATATAAAAGTTTCTCAATTTGATTTTTTTTAATAATTTAATGGATTTGTTATTTGTTCTTTCCTATAATTTGTAAAGTTTTGCTTTTTTCTCTTGTTTTGTTCCACTTTTTTTGTTACCTTAAAAGAAGTTTCTCACATTCTTTCGTATTTAAAGCAAATAATTGTGGTTTAGACCCAAAATTAATTTCCCTCAAACTTAAAATTATCTAATTATATATTTTTTTACCTTTGGTAGATACTTTTAGTGAGAAGAAAACCTGTATTTATATGGGACTCAGTAATTACTTTAGACTCAAGCTCAAGATATCCCCAATTATAAAACTAAAATATATATTCATATTTATTATGCCCAACTAAGTACCCTCACTCACATATGGTGTCGGATCCCAAATTTTTATGGATTTTTTCTTTGTTACCGGGGTCGGCCCCAAAGCCATAATGTCTTTAAAAAAGGAGGCCGTAGGGTCAGTCTTTGAAAGCCACTAAACGGGTTCTACACCTAAATAGGTTAAGGTAGGGTATTTTTTTAGAAAAAGCTACCTTAGAACATTCTTGGACGAGCACGGGGCTTAGTCAAGTAGAACCGGGTTGCGCTGCTTGATGCTCCAATCGAAAACAAATCAGTGGGGCCATGCTTGAGATGAGCCCAGTGCATTGGACCGATGGATAAGAGAACTAAGCTGGCCCAAAAAGCGCTGGGGAATGATAGTGAAACAGAGTACTCACGGTTTGAAATCGGATGGTAGCTTGACTTTAGATCAAACTTTAGGTATAGCGTTGCGTTTGCATCGTTTGACTTGTACTCTAAAATACAGTTATTGATCTTTCCCGGGAATTGACTATGATATATACCTTTCGTACGATTGAGAGAAACTTCTGATATTATCTGAGCCTCTCCTTTTCAGTTAATAAAGGTTTGTGCTGTCCTGGATACTTGATATTCATATCTTGTTCGCATCGAAAAAGAAATTTCAAAAAACTTTTAAAAATTTCAAAAAACAAAAAGCCTTCTAAAACATTAACTTTTGTAAAACAAATTCCAAAAAAACTATAGAAAACTTTTAACTTAAAAAGAAAAAATTAAAAGCCTTTTAAAACTTTAAATTAAAAAATATTTACTAAAACATTTAAAAAATCAAAAAACTTTTAAAACCTTTTAAAACATTAAATTAAAAAATATTTCCTAAAACTTTTAAAACCCTTTTTATTAATTCCTAAAATATGAAACATAAATTACCCTTCATCACTTTTTGAATCGTAGTCGGATAAAATATAATCGGTGTCATCATTAAATTCACCCATCTCTTCTTCTGAATATGAATGAAAAATGACGTCTTTAAATTGAGTAAAATCAACGACTAGATTAAATTCAAATAATTCTTCTATTAGAGGTATTTAACCACTTATGCTTGCTTGTAATGGATCAAGTTCATCAACTCCGTAGACTCTTTCTCTCGGATTGATTTTAGTAACAGTGATACATGGGTCTTGCTTGTATGTTTTTCGAAGATAAAGAATATAACACACATGCATCAAATAAAATACCATTTCTGAGGAAGAGTATATGAATATAAAGTTTTTAGATTAATAAAAAGTTAAAGTCACTAAACTGACATATTTCTGAAGCTTCTTATTTGAATGGATAGATGTAAATCTAAATTCTTAGATGGTGACACCTTTTCCAATAATCGTGTTATACCAATATCACACATCTCAACTTGAGATTCTCCACAAATTTGACTTCTAATATTTCTTTGAGTACACCGTAGTACACAACATCACCAGAAGTAGACGAAACCCCGTGATATGTCGTTGTCCTAGTAGAGCAAGCTTTATACACCTTAAATGCATATCTGATATATCGTGATTTTTACCTATTTTAAACCATGATATAAGTATATATTAGAGTTTTTTTGTAGTATCTTTCGAATCTTTTCAGGTGTTTATTAGGATTGCACACATTTGGAGGACTTTGGAAGGTATTAGAGGTTTTTGGGCAAGAATTGGAACTTGAGCCGTGATGAGAGAAACAAAGCTTTTGAGTTAAGACTGAGTGTCGACCGATGCACCCCTGCATCGATCGACACAGCTCCCATGTCGCAATTTTCAGCGCATTAATGAATAATTCAAGAAATACAGTTTTGACCCAGAAGTTTCACTATTTACAAAAGAGACTCAAAACGTGTTTAGCAATTTATATTAGGGTTTTGGTGTTTTGTTTTGATGACATTCATACTTTTAGCTAGAGAGAGTTCTCGAGAGCATGGGGCTGGTATGTTTTCTACTGCTTTTTGGAGAAGATTTCGAACCCCTTTTCATTCTCTACTCTTTATTTAATGCAGTTTGTTCATATTATGATTTATGTTTCATTGATCATGTCTGAGTAGATTCATATTGTTAGGTTTAGGGGTTCTCATTAGGGATGTCATGACTTGTTAGATTAAATCAATCAGTTAAGGATTCATAACTTGTTAGTTCTTCAATTTGAATTGTACTTAACACTAGTTTCTAACCTGATCAATTAGAATTTAGATGTAAGGTTTATAAATTGACACGAAAGTGTAATTTAGAATCTGATCCATTTAGGTTGAGCAATTTAATTATCTGTAAAAAATTTTGGTTTAGTTAAATTGTGAACTAATCGAATATGCACCTAATGCTAGTTAAATCTGTTAGGAATTGCAAAAAAATTGGATTTTTAGGGTTTAGACTTAGTGAATTCTCACAACGAAAGTTGATCAGTTCTATATCTGTGTTTGAGTTCTAAAACGGTTCTTAATTTGATCATGACTGATATTTGATTTGCATGGCATGATTTCCTGAGAACGTCCTTGACCTAGCGCTTTAGTATTTGAAAACAAACTCGCTTGCTACTGATTTATTTCCTACTTTTAGTTTATTAATCTTGATTTACATCGCCTAGCTTAACTCGACATTCTATAGTCTATCGAAATATTTCTTGAGTCTATGTGGTTCGACCCATACATACTACATTTGCATGTGCACTTGCTAACTTAGCGAATTAAAATCTGAGCATATCAATATTCCCTACTGCAATATCTTTGATAAGACTTTGTAAGGTAGTTGAGCCCGTTGATTATGTCTTTCATCCAATCCTCGAAATTGCGTTCGTTTCTCTCATCATCTTCCACCTACAATGAAAAACATGAGAGTAAATAAAAAAAATACCCAATTTATTCCCTTGTTTCACATATAAATAAAAATCTTCCATAAAAGTTGTACCAAGCGTAGAGGTCATTTTGTTTACGCTCTTCACATTCATCGACGGTCAATTTTGGATGCCAATGCCGTAAAGCGTCCATGTATAGCTCATGAAAAGTAAATGTTTTGTTAGTACAATTATTATGAAACTTAATTTTTATTGTAGTTATGAATATATTGTGAAATACCTTCCATATTCTAAGACTTTGTCACACTTGGTGAGAATATATGTTTGTCGGTGAGCATACTCTTGGGATGTTAGTTGCCGCTCACGTGTGTTTCTACTAAACCTTCCAACTTGTTGAAAAATGTTGGGAACCGTGGAGGGTTATAATGGTTTTTCGCCTCTATCATTGTTTCGAGTTGTGCACCGACTCTTTGTACTTACTTGCGACGGAGAGTAAAAACTGGCAGAGGTAGAGGTTTCTTTGTTGTTATATTGAGCCACAACACAACCATCCACTTTAGCAGGGTTATTCACCTTCTTTTTAAGGTGGAACATATATCGCTCGAAAAGATATATCCAACGATATCGTACCAGACCACCAAGTGTAGCTTCTCGAGGAAGATGAATAGGCACATGTTTCATAACATCAAAGAAAGTCGGTGGAAATATCTTCTCTATATTGCATAGGATCTTAGAAATGTTTTCCTTCAAATTTCTTATACCATCAACTGTAAGTGACCTCGTGCATAAATCCCGGAAAAGCACAAACTGCCGCAATTTCTTTTTGAACGTCTTTTGGAAGGAGATGAGAAATGAAAATGGTAGAAGTCGCTGCATCACAATATGACAATCATGGCTCTTCATTCAATAAAATTTCATTTCCAGTGTCAACACAATTACACAAGTTTGAAATTTAACCATCATGAAATTTAACTCATCGCATAATCCAATAAAAGAGCTCTTGCTTCGAACGCTCGTCTAACCAATACGCTAGAATTGGAAATTTCCCGTGTCTCATAACATGAAGTTCACTACGAAAACAAATTTCTGGCAAATCAAGTTTAAACTTCAAATTGTATTTTGTCTTCCCTTGCGCATTTAGGATTATATTCATGATGTTATCAAAAAAGTTATTTTCAATGTGCATGACATCAAGATTATGCCTTAGTAGTTGGTCCTTCCAATATGGAAAATCCTAGAAAATGCTTTGCTTGTGCCAATTGTGGGCGAACCAAGCTTCATCAACATTTATGTTTCCATTTCCACTAAAATCTGGAGTCCTTTGCGAACCAAGTATTGATAAGAGATCCAAAGTAACAAAACTGCTATCTTCTGGAGGTGTATCATCAAACACTTTTCTCTTTTTTGTAATTTTTCTGGTACTTCTCCGATATGGGTGATCATGCGGTAGAAATCTTCTGTGACAATCAAACCAATATGATTTGCGTTCGTTCTTCAACCGGAATGCATCAGTCTACAATACGGACATGCAAGCCTCCCATGCGTTGTCCATCCAGATAACATACTATAAGCGGTGAAATTGCTAATGGTCCACATTAGTACATCGCGCATCTGAAAATTTTTCTTGCACGAGACATCATATGCTTCAAATCCGGGCTCCTATAACATTTACAACTTATATATCAATGACTGTAAGAATACATTAAGTGATATTTTGGATGCTCTGGTCCGAGAACGATTACAGAGAGGAAAATAAACTTTCAACGCATGCATATAGACGGTGGTAAGTTATAAAGTGTCAAAATCACTGGTCACAATGAATATGTCTTCCATGTCTTCCAAATGAGTTGAAACCATCAATACATAATATGAGGTATAGATTACGTGGCTCATAAGCAAGATCTGGATATATTCTCTGAAAATGTCGCCACGCCTCAACATCCAAAGGATGTGAAATGTCTCCTCCTCTTCTATGCTCGGCATGCCATCAGATAAGTATAACCGCTTAACCCTATTGGTTAACAGAAAATACCACATCCGTTTGAATGGAACTTCAACTCTTCCCCTTGTGTCCTGATAGCGCGGCTTCCCACAAAATTTACATTGTAGATGGTCTTTATCTTCTCGCCAATATATCATACAATTGTCGATGCACACATCTATCATTTGATACGGCAATCCAAGCCCATTAAAAAGTTTTCAGACCTCGTAGTATGAAATGGGCGCAAGATTATCTTTAAGCAGAATATCTTCACAAATTCATCAATCGAATCCACACATTCCTCTACAACCTTCGCACAGTGGCCGTTTTACTGCATTTAACATATAAAAAAATCTCCTAGCTTCTAAATTAAGTTCTTCTACCCTACGATTTTAATATTTCCCGATATGCATCATTAACCATCTGAACGGTACATACACCAAAATTTATTTCCGCAGTATAAGGTTGCTAGTACTACCATAAGTTTCCCTACTACTACTAGTACTACCATAAGGTTCTCAACTACTACTTTTTCATGAAGATACCAAATCTTATAACCCGACATAAACTCCTATGAATACAAGTGATGCCATACTTTCTCAATCCTAAAATTTCTAGCATTCCACCATTGAGAACAAGGACATTTTAACTTACATGTTTTTCGTGTATGTGGTGGCCTACATGCTACCAACATGAATTTTGAAGTTCCAAGTGTATAATCGTTAAACAATAAGTTCGTCGCAGGATAAACCATCGGTCCGTTCATCCACAATTTGAAATAATTGGAAGAAGAAATTTTCGTATTAAAAGATATTAGAATGTGAGATTTGTGTGAAAGGTAAAGAATGAAGGGTTTGATACTTATAGAAAACTAACAGACGGATAACCGACAGATTTCTGACAGTTATAATTGTTATCCCTCGGTAATCCATCGGTTAGTTGTCGGCTTAACAGCTATGGAAACATGTACATAAATATATCTATTAAATGCTATAAATATCTTAAAACTAACCGACGGATTATCGATTGATAACAGATCCCGTCAGCTATTTGTCAGTAATTACCGATGGTGTGGAGAATTTGTCAGTAATTACCAACGAAAACCCAACGGAACCTGACGAGAGTACTTCTGATGAGCATCCGTCGGAATTCTGTCGGCTAGTGGCGTGTTTTCTTGTAGTATATGATTGGCTACAGTGGAATTTCATTTAGACAGTTTTAAAGAACGGGATTTCACTTAACTCATTAACTGGATCGTGCAATGTGTATCTATCATGACATTCTCTTTCCTAATCAATGGTGAAGAAAGAGGAAAAGTAGTGTCATCCAAAGGTATTTGCTAAGGTGATCCCCTATCACCCTTTTTGTTCATCATTTGCAGTGAAGTATTCAGCGGTTTGTGTATGAAGGCTGAAAAAGATGAAGGAATTTCTAGCAGATTCCTAATCCAATTAGGCAATCCTAGTCTGAATTCCGAGCCTAGAATCTACAGGTTCATGTAATTGAATCATTGGGATCTCAGAATTACCTGATGATTAATGCAGCGGAAGTCTTAGCAAGTAATCGAGATCTAGAGCGCCTCAAGTGCTGCGCCTCTACTGGTATCCACACGCACACAGAACTGGACAGCAGGGATGCTAGTGCCTATCAGAGATCTGATCTCCAGAGAGGTTTCTTTTGTGTTTCTGGTGGCTATTAATTAGGTTAGATTAGTGTTTTAGTCGACCATATATCTTTATATATGTTGACTTAAACCACCCCGGAATTAACCAACAATTAAACCGATTTAATTTGGTAATCCGCGAGTCGTGTCGACCGACACACTCTATGTGTCGATCGACACGGTCGATCTGTGTCGACCGACATACATATTATGTCGATCGACACTGTTCCAGAAACTCGATACTGAATGCATATCTAATATGCATTCACCCGATCATTACATTAATGATCAACCTCATGTTAAACGTCCATTTTGCTTAGGTGTGTGACCCTGTAGGATCATATAACACTAGCAATGAGTTCTCAACTCATTGATCATAAGTGGCTTCTAGCAAAGCATTATGAGTACCTAGTGTCATATGATTGTCTCATCTCGACAACACGACTTTCTCTTAGAATAAGTACAAATAGATTTCAGGACATTCCCAACAATCTCCCACTTGTACTGGAATCATCTATTCCTATAATCCCTTCGTCACTATATCTCGATCCGGCATAAGGCAAGATCCGTGTCATCCTTATTAAGCCAAAATCATGTTCATCGAATTCCGATTCATACTGACAAGCCAAACGATTGACAATCACCTCGTTTGAGTGTGGCCACACATTTTCTCAGTATCAAATCTTCGATGGGCCCTGAGATATTTATCTCCTGTTATATAGAAGGGACAATTCCCATCTTGTTCCATCCCTGTTCCTTCACACGCTTCATGATACGCCCAATCAATGTCTTTATGATCACCAGTTACGGCTGACGTTTGACAAGGTCAAAGCGGACCAATTCACATGTAAGAAATCATGATGAACTCAGGTCTAAGGACTATACTCTATAGTCGTAATGAAAACTCTCATGACACTTATATAACTATCCCGTAGAGTTCTCATCAGTGGGTCATGTCCGATCATGTGTTTTCTAACACATACTTATGTGATTGACTTTAATACTCTTATTAATGACTCCATGAAACTTAGTCATCAGTCACCTCACATACTAGTCTCACGCGGTTGTTCATGTCCCATTTTAACAACCTTGACCAGGGACCAACATAATTTATGTCATTTATTATCTATAGGGTTTCATGATCAAGTCACATACTTGATGACCTATAAAATGTTATAAATTACTTTGGGACTATTATTTAATAACCATTATTAAATAATACAGATGTCAGATTTCAATAACATAATCATATTATGTTTATACGAATCATCATATCATAACTAAAATCAATAACAATGACTCCCACTAAAATTAAGATCACATCTTAAGACATCTAATGCCTTTAGCAGTAGTCTGACCCTTATTCGCTCTTGCTCAGCGTGTGTCGAAAGACACTGCGTCTTGCTAAGAGTGATACCAAGAGTCATTTGCACAAAGTCCTTCTTGGAATCATGCATACTGGATCTGTGTAAGAACTTATCACATAAGTATCTTGACACAATCCAATTAGCTTGTCTAATCTATCTCCATAGATTCTTATTCCAAGAATGTATATGGTTTCTCCCATATTTCTTATCGAAAGACAACTTTCGAGTCAAGTCTTAACAGACTTATACAATGGAACTTCATTTCCGAGAAGTAGTATGTTATCGACATACAATACTAGAAATGCAACTGCGCTCCCACTAGTCTTCTTGTAAACACATGTTTCCACTTCATTCATGACGAAATCAAACCTTTTGACTTCTTCATCAAAACGAAGGTTCCAACTCCGAGATGCTTGCTTCAATCCATAAATGGATCGATGAAGCTTGCATATCTTCCTAGCTTCATTAGGATCAATGAAAAAACTTCAGGTTGTGTCATGTACACATCCCTTTCCAGAATTCCATTAAGGAAAGCTGTTTTTCACATCCATCTGCCAGATCTCATAACCATTATGAGTAGCGGTTGCTAGGAGAATCCGAATGGACATAAGCATGGTTTCTGGGATTAGGTTTCTTCACAGTTAATACCATGAATTTACTTGAAACCTTTTCCACCAATCCAGCTTTGGACATCGCCATTCCGGATTCAGCGGCTTTTAGCCACTTTCGGAGTCAAGGCCCATCATTGCTTCTTCAAATTTCGCAGGCCCGTCACTTTCAATGATCAGTAGATCACGGCAATTGGTTACGAGAAATCCCCATTTCTCGGGTTCGTGACGGATCCTATTGGATCTACGAGCTTTAGTCTTGTGTTAAAAGTCACGCACATATCTCATATGTAGACTTTTACCACGATCTAATTAACCAAGATTTAAACCGTAGTTAAATAAATCATAAACCAAAATATTTTGGTCCGCGACCTGTGTCGATCGATGCAACTTTTGCGTCGATCGACACATCTTTAAAACTCGCTTTTGAATGTATATCTAATATTCATTCATCAGATCCTTGCAAACCTCAGGCACCACAGTTGCAGGTTCTACAACTCTTTGTAGATCCAACTGCTGCTCTTCCTCATCGGGTTGAACAGTCTCCTGTGATTCTCGAATTTCTTCGAATTGTACTTTACTCCCACTGTTCTTCTTGGAAAGAAAGTCTTTCTCAAGAAAACATAGTTCCGAGCAACAAACAATTTGTTCTCAAACTGGTTGTAAAAGTAGCACGCCTTGGTTTCGTCAGGACAACCAATGAAGCAGTACTTATCAGATTTGGGTGTGAGCTTATCAGAGATTAAACGTTTTATATAAGTCTCACAACTCCAGATCTTCATGATGGATAAATCAGAAACATTTCCATTCCACATCTCATGTGAAATCTCTGTAACTGATTTTGATGGAACACTATTTAATGTAAACTCAGATCTTTCCTAGAGCTTATTCTTAGAAGGTTATTGGAAGATCTAAGTGACTCATCATTGATCGAACCATATCTAATAAAGTCCGATTCAGGAGGAGTGACTTGTGAAACACTTTCACAATCTCTCAGATGATCACTACATTCTTGACTTAAGTATACACCTCCATGATCTCATCGTAGAGCTTTAATACTTTTGCCAAATTGATTCTGTACTTCATTCTAGAATTCTTTGAACTTTTCAAAAGATTCTGACTTATGTCTCATTAATGAGATATAACTATACCTACTGAAAATATCAGTAAAGGTAATGAAGTGCTGAAAATTTCTTCTAGCATTAATGCTCATCGGCCTATATACATCCGTATGTATAAAGCCCAATAAGCCTCTGGCCCTTTCATTTTGTTCGTTTGCGACGTGTGTCGACCGACACATCGTTTGTGTCGATCCACACTACCCTTTTCGAAAGGGGCCTTTGTCATTTTAGCCAATAAACAAGATTCATTTTACCCATTATGATTCATAATCAGATGAGCCCAAAAGTCCATCACTATGGAGCTTCTGAATATATTTCTCATTTATGTGGCCCAAAACGACAATGCCAGAAAGAAGTTTGATTCGTATCATTTGACTCGAATCTCTTGGTATTAATGTTATAGTTAGGCACATTCTGGTTTATAACATAAAAATCCATTCTCTAATGGATTGCTACTATAAAATATATCACTGTAATCAAATGAATAACACTTATTCTTAATTTGAAAACTGATATCCTGATGAGGATATCGACTCAAGCGTTGACTCAAGCGTTGACTCAAGCGTAGAGATACGTCGAGAAGACCTAGAAGAAGTACCTGCTGCTCAAGACGTGACGACCATGAGAGATCCTCCAAGGACAAGATCAGGAACTAGAAGACTCAGAGCACTGTTCAACACGTCCATTCAGAGTCTCCTAGCTCAAGATTATCAAGTGGAGCGTGTAGAAGATCAAATGAAGACAATTGAAGACTCGATGATGATCTTCTCAATTCAGTCTACTTAGGCCCAACCATGGACGACCACACACGCTCAATAAGGAATGATTTCAATTCATATATTGTGTTTGTTCATTTTGCAGGTCCAAGTATTACATTAGTCGTCTGAGTCAGAGTCTGTATTAGTCGTTAAGTGAGTCAAGTTTCCCTGTATTACTTTAAAGTCGGACCATAGGATATTTTAGTATTTAGTAGCCGTTGTAATTAGGTTTTCTGCCCTAGAAGGCAACAGCTGCATGATCCCCTTTATAAGGATCCTTAGCAGCCGTGTATCATTTACCAAGTATCAATACAATAACGCAGTTCTTCTTCTTCGTGAGAAAACACCTTTCGAATTCTAAGCTTTCTTGTGAGTCATATCAAGCGACCTTAGGTTCAGTCTTATCACAAGATCTTCATCTCTTGTGTGGCGACATTCAATCCATCTTCTATCCATTCAATCATCTCACGTTCATTCTAAGGCGTCTAGAGACCCGAGGTTTGAATCCATCTTACCACCATATCACCCACGATCTAGAATAGAGAGACCTCAGTCCCTGTTCTACGTCAAACACGCTTCCATCTTGCATCATCTGGTATCAGAGCCGAAAGGTTCCTAGATCAGGTGTATCTATCCCTTTTCCTTTCGGTTTCTTTGCAATCTAGTTCATAGCTTTCGATTTTTACATTCAAAAAAAAAAAAACCATAAACAGTCTTTTGTTTCATTGTGATCTACATCCTTGATTCAAGTTTGGACTCGCTTCTTTGTGCTTGAGCCAATAAGCGAAACTCTCTTGACAATCTTAAGGTTCTAGATTCCACACTTTTCTTTTCTTGCACTCGTTTTCAACTTTCAAAAAAAAAAAAAAAAAAAATTTTGCTTTGTGTTCTTGATTAAGTTCTTAATTTTTGCTTTCAAAAAAAAAAAAGATTTACGAAGAATGAGAAGTGTGACCTTTTGATCCGATTTTTCCATTTGAATTTTGGTTCAAAGGTGTTCATTTCCTTTTCCAAAGATTTCGAAAATATTTTCCATATTTTAAGATTTTCTAGTTCCTATTTTTACTAAATCTCGTTTTCAAAAAAAAAAAAAAAAGTTTTCCAAATCTTTTCAAATTTCTAAAGATCTCCTATATTTAGTCAAATCGGTTTACAACCTTCCAAAATCCTTTTGTCAAAACCGAGCGTTATTCTTATTGACTTGTAACCGAGCCATCTCTTGTGTCAGTCCTTGACGCATCGCTTGTATCACAAGTTATCATAGGTTTGCTTAGGATCTTCCTTCTTATTTTGTGCCTTTTGTTCCCTAGTCACTTGATCGCTTGCTCTAGTGTGTGTAGGAACAGGAACCCAATGGCAGGAGAACAAGTAGACCCTAATGCGACTCTGCTAGAAGCGCTCCAAGCCTTGAGGAATGACTTGTCGGCTCAGATCGGACGGATTGATCAAAGGGTTGGACGACTAGAACTTCCAAGGAATGATGAGCAGTCGGATGATGATGAGAGTGAGAATACTCTGAATGCAGGAGCAGGAGGGAGGAACCGAGATCATCAACATCACCGCCGTGATCGCCAACCACAACAAGAGGTAAACCGCAACTTTGCAAAAGATTTGAAACTAACTGTGCCAACTTTTGCAGGTAGAGTTAATCCGGAAGCATACCTTGATTGGGAGAGGCGTATGGAGTACATCTTTGACTACTACGAGTACAATGACCAGAAGAAGATAGCTCTAGCTTCGGCTCAACTCACGGACCATGCCTTAACTTGGTGGGACAGAGAAGTCCAAGACCGTAGGCGAAACAACTTTGAGCGGATCACAACCTGGGCAGCCATGAAGTACAACTTCAGGAGGCGCTTTGTGCCACCTCATTACCACAGAGATATGCAAAAGCAGTTCAGGCAGCTGTCACAGAAGAACAAGAGTGTTGAGGAGTACTACGAAGAGTTTGAACAACTCAAGAACCGGATGGCGTTGGACGAGAGTGAAGAAGTTCTCATGGGCCATTTCATAGATGGACTCAATGACCGGATTGCCAGAAAGGTAGAACGTCAACCTTGTCATGATCTTAATGATTTGTTGCATGCAGCCGTGCAGGCTGAACAAGGAATCAAGAGAAAGACAGCGGCAGCAAGTCGCTCAAGACCTAGCTCATGGAGTGCACCGCAAGCTAAGAACCTTGACAAAGGCAAGATTGTTGCCTCAGGTTCCCAAGATAAGAGGTCAGCTTATGACGCTCCAAGGAACAACCGTACTGACTCAGGTAAGTCTTCAACCACTAATACAAGAGCGCGAGACATAACTTGTTTCAAGTGTCAGGGTAAAGGTCACTATGCACGAGATTGTCCAAATCAGCGAGTTATGATCTTAACACCTGATGGAGGATATGAGTCTCAAGATGAAGAGGAACACCTTGAAGCTGCGGATTCAGAAGAGGAAGTAGCATTTCCTGAGACAGGAGAGATGTTAGTTGTTTGCAGGGCATTGAGTGCCTTGAGTGACCCAGACACCATCCAGAGAGAAAACTTGTTTTTCACTCGATGTTCAGTTCAGAACAAGGTATGTAGTCTCATAATTGATGGTGGATCTTGTACTAATGCTGCTAGCAAGATTATGGTGGAAAAGCTAGGTTTGAAGACAACCCAACATCCGAGGCCATACCGCCTTAGATGGTTAGATTCAAGCACCGAGATCAGGATACATGAGCAAGTCCTGATTCAGTTCAAGATAGGGAAGTATGAGGATGAAGTTTTGTGCGATGTTGTCCCAATGCAAGTAGGTCATATGCTTCTCGGCAGACCATGGCAATTTGATAGAGAAGTCATACACAACGGACGCACCAATACTCATTCCTTCACGCATGACAAGCGCAAATTCCAGCTTGCTCCATTATCTCCTCAAGAGGTACATGAGATGCAATCCAAATTTGCTGCCGAGGCCAAGGTAAGTAAAACTAACCTTTACATCACTCCTAGCACTGTCTATAAGGCTTTAGAGCGAAAAGAAACGGTGCTACTAATGGTGTTTAGAGATGTGTTGATTACAGGTTCACAGGATAATGTACTTGTACCAGAGATTGTATCACTGCTTGACAGATACAAAGATGTGTTCCCTGAAGAGATACCGGCTGGGTTACCACCTATTAGAGGGATAGAGCATCAGATTGATCTAGTTCCCGGTGTACCATTGCCCAACCGTCCAGCTTACCGTATGAACCCAACGGAAACTAAGGAGTTGGAGAAGCAGATTCAAGACTTAATGGAGAAAGGTTACATTAGAGAAAGCTTGAGTCCGTGTGCTGTACCAGTTCTCTTAGTGCCAAAGAAAGATGGAACCTGGAGGATGTGTGTAGACTGCAGAGCAATCAACAACATCACCATAAAATATCGACATCCAATTCCAAGGTTAAATGATATGCTTGATGAACTATATGGATCTAATGTGTTTTCAAAGATTGATCTTAGGAGTGGATACCATCAAGTAAGAATGAAAGAAGGTGACGAATGGAAGACTGCTTTCAAGACTAAGCAGGGGCTATACGAGTGGTTAGTCATGCCATTTGGTCTAACCAATGCACCCAGCACCTTCATGAGGTTAATGAACCAGGTTCTAAGAGTTTACATCAGTAAATGTGAAGTAGTTTACTTTGATGATATATTGGTTTATAGCAAATCGTTTGAGGATCACCAGAAGCATCTTGAGCTAGTCCTTGACACACTTCGAAAAGAAAGCCTATATGGTAACCTTAAGAAGTGCTCCTTTTGTACTAATGAAGTGGTTTTCTTAGGTTTTGTTGTCAGTTCCAAAGGTTTACAGGTTGATCAAGAGAAGATCAAAGCAATCCAAGAATGGCCGAGGCCAAACAACATAGGACAAGTCAGGAGCTTCCACGGATTGGCAAGCTTCTACCGGCGTTTTGTCAAATATTTCAGTACTATAGCCGCCCCTCTCACTGCTGTGATCAAGAAGGACGTAGCATTTCAGTGGGGATCAGCTCAAGAGGACGCGTTCAACAGACTCAAGGATCGCTTGACGCATGCACCAGTTTTGGTATTACCCGATTTTAACAAAACTTTTGAGGTTGAATGTGATGCTTCAGGCTTAGGTATTGGAGCCGTGCTAACTCAAGGAGGGCGTCCAGTAGCCTACTTCAGTGAGAAACTAAGTGGAGCCAGCTTGAACTACCCAACGTACGACAAGGAACTCTATGCGCTAGTGAGGTCGTTGGAGACATGGCAGCACTATCTTCTGTCCAAGGAGTTTGTCATACATACTGATCATGAGACTTTGAAGCACCTTAGAGGACAAACAACACTGAAGAGAAGACATGCTAAGTGGATGGAGTTTGTAGAAGCATTCCCATATGTGATAAAGTATAAGAAGGGCAAAGAGAATGTTGTGGCTGACGCACTCTCAAGGCGACACATGCTGATCACAACTTTGGAGGCTAAGGTCTTAGGGTTTGAACACCTTAAGGATGCATATAAGGATGATCCAGACTTCGGTTCAGTCTATCAAGATTGTACCACCGCCCCAACAGGTTCCTTCTACTTACATAATGGTTATTTGTTTCGGGAAAAACGTTTGTGTGTTCCACAGGGTTCTATGCGAGACTTGTTGATCAAGGAAGCACATGGTGGTGGACTCATGGGACATTTTGGAGTGGATAAGACTCTGAGCGTTTTGGTAGAACACTTCTTTTGGCCTCACCTCAAGAAGGATGTGGAACGATTCTGTTCCAAGTGTGTCACTTGCCTCAAAGCCAAATCCAGGTCACATCCACATGGTTTATACATGCCACTTCCTATTCCTAGTATGCCTTGGGTTGATATATCAATGGACTTTGTCTTAGGCTTACCCAAAATCCGAGGAAAGGATTCTATTTTTGTTGTAGTGGACAGGTTCTCAAAGATGGCACATTTCATTCCCTGTGCCAAGACTAATGATGCCACTCAAACTGCTGAGTTATTCTTTAAAGAAGTAGTACGCTTACATGGGATCCCGAGAACTATTGTTTCTGACCGAGACACAAAGTTTCTGAGTCACTTCTGGAGAGTTCTTTGGAGGAAGCTAGGAACCAAGCTACTCTTCTCAACAACTTGTCATCCACAAACTGATGGACAAACTGAGGTTGTAAACAGAACTCTATCTGCTCTCTTAAGAGCCACGGTTGGTAAGAACTTACGGAACTGGTTAGATTGTATTCCATATGTTGAGTTCGCTTATAATCATGCTAACCATTCTACTACTAAGTTGTCACCTTTTGAGATTGTCTATGGATTTCAGCCAGAAACCCCTTTAGATCTTGTTCCTTTGCCGCCATTAGATGTTACTAATCAGGATGGAGAATCAAAGGCTGAGTTAATCAAGAAACTGCATCAGAAGGTGAAGGCCAACATAGAGGAAAGAACGGCCAAGTATAAGAAGGCTGCTGACAAAGGGAGAAAGGAGCTCATCTTCAATCCAGGAGATTGGGTGTGGGTTCACATGCGTACAGAGAGGTTCCCAAACCAGAGGAAGTCCAAACTAGCGCCAAGAGGAGCTGGACCATTTCGAGTGTTGGAGAGAGTCAACAACAATGCCTACAAGCTGGATCTGCCAGGTGAGTTGACCATTTCACCAGTGTTCAATGTTGCTGACTTGCTTCCTTATAATGCAGATGATGGAATTCTGAGGTCAGAATCTTCTCAAGAGGGAGGGAATGATGAGGACATCGACTCAAGCGTTGACTCAAGCGTTGACTCAAGCGTAGAGATACGTCGAGAAGACCTAGAAGAAGTACCTGCTGCTCAAGACGTGACGACCATGAGAGATCCTCCAAGGACAAGATCAGGAACTAGAAGACTCAGAGCACTGTTCAACACGTCCATTCAGAGTCTCCTAGCTCAAGATTATCAAGTGGAGCGTGTAGAAGATCAAATGAAGACAATTGAAGACTCGATGATGATCTTCTCAATTCAGTCTACTTAGGCCCAACCATGGACGACCACACACGCTCAATAAGGTATGATTTCAATTCATATATTGTGTTTGTTCATTTTGCAGGTCCAAGTATTACATTAGTCGTCTGAGTCAGAGTCTGTATTAGTCGTTAAGTGAGTCAAGTTTCCCTGTATTACTTTAAAGTCGGACCATAGGATATTTTAGTATTTAGTAGCCGTTGTAATTAGGTTTTCTGCCCTAGAAGGCAACAGCTGCACGATCCCCTTTATAAGGATCCTTAGCAGCCGTGTATCATTTACCAAGTATCAATACAATAACGCAGTTCTTCTTCTTCGTGAGAAAACACCTTTCGAATTCTAAGCTTTCTTGTGAGTCATATCAAGCGACCTTAGGTACAGTCTTATCACAAGATCTTCATCTCTTGTGTGGCGACATTCAATCCATCTTCTATCCATTCAATCATCTCACGTTCATTCTAAGGCGTCTAGAGACCCGAGGTTTGAATCCATCTTACCACCATATCACCCACGATCTAGAATAGAGAGACCTCAGTCCCTGTTCTACGTCAAACACGCTTCCATCTTGCATCATATCCTTTCATATCCAAACAAGGATTAGAAATAATCTTTCTGCTCATAGCAGATACATAGTAGCAGTTTTAAGTTCAAAACATGCCATAAAAGAAAACAATTGAAATACTCCTACGGCTAATGCAGCAACTCTTGCTCCATTTCCACGCATAGATCCACTTGTCCTTTCTCCATAGTCCTACTTTTGCTCAGGCCCTGCACATTTTCACAAAATATGAGTACCACAGCCGGTATCCAATACCCAATAAGTAGGACTATAAGAAGTAACATTTACTTCTATAACATAATACCTGAAGAAGAAGTCTCGTACGTCTTCTTCAGCTTCTCATAATCTTCCAAGAATTTATTGCAGTTTCTTTTCAAATGCCCATAACCGTTACAATAACGGCACTTAACATCTTCAGAAGGACTGGTTTTAACCTTAGGAGCATGGCCAGACTCGCTTGGATTCACAATCGAGCTCGTCTTGCCATCACCTTTGTTCTTACCAAGTTTCTTAAACTTTTTACCCTTTTGTACCATAAGGACATCTGGGGTGTCCTTCTTGATGTTAGGTTCAGCAGTCTTAAGCATCCCATGCAATTCAGTCAACGTCTTCGTCAAGTTGTTCATGTTATAGTTCATAACAAATTGATCATAGCTTGACGGCAGTGACTGTAGAATGATGTCAGTAGCCAACTCTTGGCTAATGGGACAATCCAGTTTCCCCAGGTTATCAATATAACCCATCATCTTAATGACATGAGGACTAACTGGTTCGCCCATTGGTAGCTTGCACTCAATCAGAGACCTAACCGTCTGGTATCTCTGAGTTCGTGCCTGCTCCTGAAACATACTTTTCAGGCCAGTGATCATCTCTTTTGGCGACTCCACGTACTCATATTGCTTCTGCAATTCTGAGTTCATGGTAGCCAACATGAGACAACTCACATCCACCGCATCATTAGAATGCTTATCCCAAGCATCCTTATCTGACTGCCAGGCATTGGCTCGGTACTTCTTAGGGAGAACTTTCTCAAGGACATAATCCTTCTTCTCCTGCTTGAGAACAATTCTCAAGTTCCGATACCATTCAAGAAAGTTCGATCCATTTAACTTGTCCTTCTCAAGGACGGATCGCAGGGAGAAATTATTACGATGGTTTGTGCTAGACATAGCTGAAAAACAAGGGAGGTTTAGTTATGATGTTCAAGAAATGAGAAGTCTTAACAATTAAGAAAACTCGCATTATATTCAAACAATGTTTCCTCAGATGAATATAATGATCCAAGACCCATACTTCACTAAACTTGAGTGAGCCACTGGCTATCACCCAAATTTAGCTATCTAGGTAAGCAACAACTTTGCTAGTTATATCCAATATAACTCTTGGTTGTGGATCGACATCTTATGTCCAATCCACCTGATGTCTCTGAGCCCAAAACGATTTTGATGGCCCAGTCAAGTAAACCAATCTCTTCAGTCATGTAATTGTTGACGCCTTGCACTGCAAGCCCATCAACACGATTACTTCCTGTCTTACTCATGAAATCGTGGACATCTTGCACTGCAAGTCTATCACACAACTAAATGAGTCTTGACAGTTGACAAGATTGGAAAGACATCAAGTATCACTTGATATTTGGTTGAGGAACGGAATCATTAAAACGTTCAGTTTTATTATGTTTTAATTCTTATAATTAATTGATTTATCTTGCTTTGATTCTGTGATTGCAGGTTCCATAACCCAATCATCGAATCTTATGTCGACCGACACTACTACAGTGTCGATCGATACAGAATAACCAAAAGCAATCCGTGATAACCGATCAATCCAATTGATCCGGTTTTTTGAATACCGGTCAGCGTCGATCGATGCTACACTAGCATCGGTCGACACCAACCTAATCAAACCAATCGCAGTTAAAACATCATTAACCAAGCTCGATAACCGGTCCAATCCAATTGAACCGATTCATCATTCTAGCGAGGTCTGTGTCGACCGACACAACTCTTGTGTCGATCGACACCAGGTGAATAAGTTCTATTCGGGTTATCCTTCTGTGTCGACCGATACCCATTTGGTGTCGATCGACACAGTGCGATAAGCCCTAATCGTTTTTCAATCAAAAAACCTAAAAACTAGATTTTCATAAAAACGAATTTCAGCATGCTTGTATCAACTATACAGAGATTCAGATTCAACTAATCTAATCAACATGCTACAGATTCAATAGAACCCTAAAGCTCTGATACCACTGAAGGAATTTCTAGCAGATTCCTAATCCAATTAGGCAATCCTAGTCTGAATTCCGAGCCTAGAATCTACAGGTTCATGTAATTGAATCATTGGGATCTCAGAATTACCTGATGATTAATGCAGCGGAAGTCTTAGCAAGTAATCGAGATCTAGAGCGCCTCAAGTGTTGCGCCTCTACTGGTATCCACACGCACACAGAACTGGACAGCAGGGATGCTAGTGCCTATCAGAGATCTGATCTCCAGAGAGGTTTCTTTTGTGTTTCTGGTGGCTATTAATTAGGTTAGATTAGTGTTTTAGTCGACCATATATCTTTATATATGTTGACTTAAAGCACCCCGGAATTAACCAACAATTAAACCGATTTAATTTGGTAATCCGCGAGTCGTGTCGACCGACACACTCTATGTGTCGATCGACACGGTCAATCTGTGTCGACCGACATACATATTATGTCGATCGACACTGTTCCAGAAACTCGATACTGAATGCATATCTAATATGCATTCACCCGATCATTACATTAATGATCAACCTCATGTTAAACGTCCAGTTTGCTTAGGTGTGTGACCCTGTAGGATCATATAACACTAGCAATGAGTTCTCAACTCATAGATCATAAGTGGCTTCTAGCAAAGCATTATGAGTACCTAGTGTCATATGATTGTCTCATCTCGACAACACGACTTTCTCTCAGAGTAAGTACAAATAGATTTCAGGACATTCCCAACAAAAGATGGACAACTAGTTGGCATTAAGGTGACAAACAAAAGCCCTCAAGTTAATCACTTATTGTTTGCTGAAGACACAATATTTTTTCCTCAATACAAAAGGGAAGAGTTGTGAACATCTAGTCAAAATCCTACATGAATACGAAAGAGTATCGGGACAAAGGATCAACAAGGAGAAATCTTCAGTCATTTTCTCATCAAAAACATGCCAAGAAATAAAAGAGAGCTAAGAACCACATAGGAATCACAAAAGAGGGAGGAAAAGGAAAATATCTAGACTTCATGGAGCTATTTGGACATAATTAGAAGGATATATTCTCAGCTATTGTAGATAGAATAAAGAAGAAGCTGCGAGTTGGTCATCCTCTAGACTCTCAAGTGCAGGAAAGTTGATTGTGGTAAAATATGTTCTCTCGGAGATTCCCTCATACACAATGACAAGTTTTAAGTTATCCATAAGCCTTTGCAAACACATTCAATAAGCTTTGGCACGCTTTTGTTGGGATATGGATACTGAAAAGAAGAAACTATGCTAGGTAGCTTGGAAGGAACTTGCAAAAACAAAGAAGAAAGGGGGATATGATCCATAGATATTGAATTCTTTAATGAAGTCTTACTTGCAAAAACAAGATGTAGGATGTTGAGAAATCCAAAGAGCCTACTAGCGAGAGTTCTCATGGGAAAATATTGTGTTGGCTAGACATTGTTATAGGCAAAATTCCCAAGCAACGCTTCACACGGATGGAGATGTGTAATACCAGGAAAATAACTACTCAAAAAGAAACTCGGACGGGTATTGGTATTGGAAAACACACCAGTGTTTGGAGAGATCAGTGATGCTTTAGTGATGATAGACTTTTTCTAGGTTCTAGCTCAATTCCTCAAGTCTACTCGTGTCATTATAATACTTAAGGTATCAATCCAGGGAGGCAAGAAGAACAACCGATCAAGAATGCAAGAAACTATTCAAGCTAAGCAAACCAAATAGAAAGGGTTTATCTAACAACCTAGAGACAAATCAAAACAAGAAGTAAACAAAACAAGCAAGAACAAGCAAAGCACTAAAGAAGAAGATAAATAAGCTAAAAGAAGGGTCCTAGGATGAGGCTATAGAGACTAGGTGGTTTAGAGACAATCAATGATTCTTCAGTCAATCAAACATTGCTAAACAAGGCTAATGATCATAATTAAGCTAATCATATTCTCATGTTCATAACTCCTATGCTAATGAAGCAATCATTCAATTCTCATTTGAAAATTACAAGACAAGCATGCATTAATATCCATCAAATACCTTTTAGCAAAGCTAATCCTTGGGCTAAGAACACTAATCACTAGACTAATCCAATCTCTCGGCACTAATCACTTTGTATAATCTCTAATCAAGATCAAATTCCCATTTGTGATTAAGAGATAAACAAGCATTAATTTCAAGTTCTCATTACCAATAATCACCTTAGACATCTAATCTCTTAGGCAAAGATGTGAAAATCCTCTAAAAAGTCCATTCAAGCATTTCATCGAACACCTTTCGGGCATGAAAAAGCCTAGCATCTAGATTCAACAATTCCTTGCAACCTAGCATAGAGATCAACTAATTAGAGAAGGATCATTCATAAATAAGTCCTAAGGATCACTAATCATCACATAAACCACCTAAATTAACCTCATCCACAAAACCCAAAAACTTTACTCCCTAATCATAAGAGAGATATAAGAAATCCACTACAAGAAAACAAGCCTTAAACCGACGGAATTTCCGACAGAAAATTTGCCGTCGGAAATTTCGATGGATTTCCGACGACGTATCGACGGATTGGAAGTCGTCGGATTTGCGTCGGTAATTTCCGATGGCAAACATTTCTGTCGGAAAATTTCCGACGGTAATCCGACGGTATCGTATATCCGTCGGAAAAATCCGACAGATTTCCAAGGGATAGTTTGATTTAGGGTTTAGGGTTACAAACCCTAAATCTGGTTCTTTGTAAAACTCCGGGGTGATTAGTGGTAGGGTTTTAATGAGTGAAGATCAACATTCTATATCACTTAAAAATTGTTTTACACATTCTCAGAAATACGAAGTACCATCGTCGAATTCACTTCTTAGTAGACAATGTCATTTGTCGATATGTTGAACGGATCTCTTGTTTGATTTACGGAAATCTAATTTTGTATTATATAAGTCATACGATCCTAAATATTGTATCTGAAATGTATTATTTAACTTTTAAGCTTTCGTAATCCCGGAACCCTAAACCCTAAACATACCCTAAACCTATTTCCTCGGAATTCCGTCGGAAATTTTTCCGACAAAAATATTACATCCGTCGGAAATCCGTCGGAATCCAGTTTATAAAACTGGGTATGTTTCCTAATTTATAAAAATCCTATACTAAATTATATACTAAATTATAAAAATCCTATACTAAATTTTGTGTTTAATGTATGTTTAATGTGGAATATTTTATTTAAAATATTATGTTTTTATGTTATGTAATATGAATTATGAAATAATGTATTGGTTTAATATTTTTATTTTAATTAATTTGTTTCTTAAAATGGTATGTTTTTATTTTCTAATATATTTTCCGACGGATAATTGAGATCCGTCGGAAATATGTCGGTTATTGAACCGCCAAAATTTTAACCGAAAATTTCGTAATACCGCCTTATAATTTTAGAAACCGACAGATTTCCGACGGATCTTAATTATCCGTCGGAAATCCGTCGGAAAACTTAAATATCTTTTCACCGACTCATCTTCCTCCTCATTTCTTCGACAGCTCTCTCTCTCTCTCTCTACTTCTTCTTCTCTGACTTCTCTCTTCGTTGCACGCACGATTTCGGCGAGATCTCTCCAAAACCAACCGCCAACCACATCAAAATCATGTAAGCTTTGATTTGAACCGATTAATTTTGGAGAATAATGAGATTTTAGGTGTTTGGAATTTAGGATCTAGGATGCATGTTGTTTGAGTGTTGATTCTAGGAGCTTAACATCCTTTTTAGGTTTTTAGATTGATGTTAGTTTGTTTAGGAATGTAATTTTTATTTATCTAACATTTTTTTGGTTTGTATAAGTTTTATTTCTTTATTTTTGTAATGTTTAAAAGGTTTTTAAAAATTTTATGGATCATGAAAATGTTTTTAGTATTTGTAAAAACATTTGTAAATTTTTTTGATTTATAAAAACGATTTTATAATTTTTTTAGATTATAAAATCGTTTTTAAAAAACTATTTTATAAAAACATTAGATATTTTTTATTTATAAAAACGAATTTATGTTTTTTTTAGATTAAAAAAACGGTTTTAGTATTTTTTTTAAAAATTAGATATTTATAAAAAACTTTTTTCATAAATTTTTAACATATTAAAAAGTTTTTATATATAAATGAAAACGAGTTTATATTTTTCAGATTTATAAAACTGTTTTTTTTGAAATTATTAATATTGTAATAAAAGTTTATATAAAATTATGATTTATATAAATTTTTTTATAACGGTTTTGCTTGACTCTAATTGTTTTTCATGTGATGTAGGAATGACTACGGAGAGTTCGAAGCTTTCTTGTCCGGTACCGGCCAAGACCGTGGACCTCTTCCGGGTGAGCCGTCTCAGCCTCCTCAAGCACGGTCGGCACCTCCACGGCGAGCTCGATCGACTCAACTTAGACCCTCCCGATCTGTACCGTCGACTCGGTTGCAAGAGGAAAGGACGGAAAATAAAAGAAAGATGGCGGAGATGCAAGATCGAATCATGTACTTCATCCGGTTTGGCGGACCTGCTCCAGGAGGAGGATCGGGCGGGACAACTCAAGTGATGGAACCGAGAGTGGGAACATGAGCTTCGGGAACGGGGACAGGGACGAGGACGGGGGTCGGGTTCGGTACAGGGGACGGGAACGGGATTGGGACCCGATGGGAATCCCAATGTTATGTAGTTGAAATAAATACTTTTAATAAATTTAATAAAAAATTATAAAATATTTTGTATATAAAATATTAAATTTTAATATATATATAATAATAAATTTTAAATACTTTTAATATATATAATAATAATTTTTTTTTTTAAAAATGATAATTTTAAGAACCGTCGGTAAACCGTCGGCAAATAACCGTCGGTTAACCGTCGGTAACTAGCCGTCGGTAAACCATCGGTTTATTGTCTGTCGATAAACCGTCGGAAAATAGTTTGTCGGAAATCCGTCGGAAATAACCGACGAATTTCCGACGGATACAATTTTCCGACAAAATAGAACCGACGGACTTTTTCCGTCGAAATTCCGTCGGTAAACGGTGTTTCCGACGGATTACCGACGATTATGGCCGTCGGTAATCGCGTGTTTTCTTGTAGTGATCATAAATAGAAAGATAGATTAAGAGAAACAAGATAAATACTTAATTAAAACTCAAATCAAAGTTTTACAAATCCTAAATCATAAACATAAGAAGAGAGAAAACTAGGCTTAGGTAGCTTAGGGTTCTAAAGACCCATAAAAGAGTATTTATACAAGAAGGGGTCGAGATGGCAAAATGGTAAGTTTTGTGAAGTTTCTTCTCTGGCTTGTTGTTTCATTCTGGCCGCTGGCCAAACCGCTGGGTTTCCCGTGGTTTCATCCTGGCCGCTAGCATTGTGTCTCAATTCGCTCCTGATGCTCGCGGCTTCGTACCAGCAGCTACACGGACCACTGGCTAGTAAATCAGACATAACTTCTCGAATACTACTTGAAACTCCTTGAAACCATCTCCATCGGAAATCTAACTCAATTGTCTACAACTTCTATTTGAGGCTCCAAAGGTTAAATATGAACGGAAAGGCTTAATTTTGCTCCATCTTTCAAGAACATCATTTTGATCATTCATCACCATTCGTCCAATGACTCCTCCAAAGACTCCAAAAGTACCTAAAACATTTAAGAACACGCAAAGAAATGCAAACTCTATCCTAAAAACTCCTAATACCTAAATGCATGAATTCCTATAAATAAGACTAAGAATGAATTCAAAACACATCAAACAATGCAAAGATGAATGCCAAAAGATGCTAAAATAGAGACTCATCATTTAGTGACAATAGCAGTGCTATAATGGGACCAACAACAACAACATCACTAAATGGGATGGTATATGAGATGTGGGAAAGAAACAACTTGACGTGGGACAAAGGAAAGGTTAGAGAATTTTTCTCTTTTACTTGGAAGAAAATCCTATGTATCCAATCAAGTAAAATGGGTAAATAAGATGAGTATGTGTGGAGGAGAACAAAAGATGGAACTTACTCAACAAAATCAGGGTAACGACAATGGAAGAAAATGAACAACCTACCCAAAACGACTAAAACCCAAGGGACTTCAACCGGATAACATAGGTCTGGAATGTCAAACATCATCAAAGATTAAGTTGTTCCAGTGGAAACTAGCTCAAGATGTTCTGCCAGTTTGCATAAACCTGATTAATAGACATATATGTACGACATGTGAATGTATTAGATGCAACAAGGAGGAAACAACAAACCATCTTCTATTCCACTGCGAGTATGCGAGAGAAGTGTGGGATATGGTGCCTCCTGATAAGCGACTGCAAATTCACAGAGAATAAGATTTCAAAAGAATCTTACATCTATCTAAGGCTCTACTGAGCCTCCCTCCAACTAGACTTAACAGAGGTCATCTCTTCCCATCGATTTGCTGGAAATATGGAATGTGAGAAACATTAAAATGTTTCAAAACAGGGGAAAACAGCTCATGAATCTGCAACTTCGGCTGTGACGGCAGCTCTTTAATGGACAATAGCTCAAACGGAAGAGAACGAGAATGCATGTAACATATGCAAAGTGGATGCAACAAACAGAAGCCATGCATGTGGAAGAGGATGAAGTGATATGTATGACGGATGAGGCATGGAAGGAAAAAAATCTTAGAGCTGGTATTGGTTGGATATTTATGAACCGAGACAAAAATATCAGACGAAGTTGCAAGATCCGAGAGTTCCTCAAATGGCAGAAGCAACAACGATCCTTGCAATGATCCATGATGCCCAAAACTTGAACATCGATCACCAAACTAGATTAGAGTCAGATGCTTCGTTTTTGATAAAAGCTATAAACTCTAACAAACCACCTCTGAATTGCTTCGGGATTGTAAGCGACTTTATCAGTATGACTAAATATTTTATTAGGTGCAGATTTATTTTTATACCAAGTTTAAAAAAAAAAAAAGCTAATGAGCTAACCAAGAAAACTCTAAGACAATTCGACCAATCAACAAATGTAATAAATTAGCTATTTTCTAAGTTTTAAAGTTTCAGTTGACAAAAAAAAAAATAATAAATTTGAGGAATAATTAAATATAGAAGGGAGAGTTGGGTGTAAAACCCCAAATACCTTATTTATTAAGTTTATGGCCTTACTAGTTACCAAATTAGATCACTACATATACTTACACCCTTTTAGTCCATATCTACCTCTACTACTCTTCCATCACTTCGGCGGCTGGCTACGAATCATGCATTAGGGTCTTCTAACGTGGACAAATATTAGGCCAAGCATATTGATTATACTGGGAGGAAAAGTCTATTATTAAATGTGAGATATTTATGTTGTTAGATAAATTGCTGATTTTTCGACAATGGGTTAGTAAAAATTTGGCCAACCATGTTGGTTATTTTATTAAATTGGGCCTAATGGTCTATTATGTAGCATTTATAATCAGTAAAAAATATGAAATAGTAAAAACCAAAACTCTAAACTGTAAAATATAAATTCTAAAAACTAAATCTTAAACCCAAATCCTAAAAAATAAACTTTAAATTTTGAATACGAACCCAAAACTCTAAATCTTAAAAACTAAACTTTAAACCCTAAAACCATGAATCCAAATCCACAAAACTAAACCCTAGACCGTGAACCCAAACACTAAAAACTAAACCCTAAACCATGAACCAAAACCCAAAAAACTAAACCTTAAACCCTAAACCATGAACCCAAACCCTAAAACTAAACCCTAAAACCATAAACCCCAAACCCTAAAAACTAAACCCTAAACATGAACCCAAATATTAAAATCTAAACCTTAAATCATGAACCCAAACCCTAAAAAGTAAACTCTAAATACCCAAATCCTAAACCCTAAACCATGAATCCAAATTCTAAAAACTAAACCCTAAAAACCTAAACCACGAACCCAAATCCTAAAAACTAAAATACAAACCCTGAATCCAAACCCGAAAAACTAAACCCTAAACCCTAAACCCTAAACCCAAATACTAAAAACTAAATCCTAAACCATGAACCCAAACCCTAAAAACTAAACCCTAAACCCCCAAATCCTAAAAACTAAACCCTAAACCCTAAACCATGAACCCAAACTCTAAAAACTAAACCATAAACCATAAACAATGAACCCAAACCCTAAAAACTAAGATACAAACCCTGAATCCAAACCCTAAAAACTAAACCCTAAACCCTAAACCATGAACTCAAATACTAAACAATAAACCCTAAACCCTAAACCATGAACCCAAACCCTAAACTAACTAAACTCTAACCCATGAACCCAAACCCTAAAAAGTAAACCCTAAATCCCCAAATCCTAAACCCTAAAACATGAACCCAAACTCTAAAAACTAAAATACAAACCCTGAACCCAAACCCGAAAAACTAAAATACAAACCCTGAACCCAAACCCGAAAAACTAAACCCTAAACCCTAAACCATGAACCCAAATACTAAAAACTAAACCCTAAACCATGAACACAAACCCTAAACCCTAAACCATGAACACAAACCCTAAACCCTAAACCATGAACCCAAACTCTAAAAACTAAACCCAAAATCATAAACCATGAACCCAAACCCTAAAAACTAAAATACAAACCCTGAACCCAAACCCTAAAAACTAAACCCTAAACCCTAAACCATGAACCCAAATACTAAAAACTAAACCCTAAACCCTAAACCATGAACTCAAACCCTAAAAACTAAACCCTAAACCTTGAACCCAAACCCTAAAAACTAAACCCAAACCCTAAAAACTAAACCCTAAACCCTAAACCATGAACCCAAATACTAAAAACTAAATCTTAAACTTTAAATCCAAATCCTAAACCTTGAAAACTAAACCCTAAACCCACTCAACTAAACCTTAATCCCAAAAAATAACTCTAAATTAAGCATGTCAAAAAATAATTATTATAAACTCCTATTAGATTATTATTTGACTGCGTAAATAAAATCATATTATATTATTATTATCAGGTCTAGGAAACTATAGGATAGGACTAGCTCATAGATATAGCTTAGGGGTATAAAAGACATTTTCTGCGTGTACAGGAAGCATGAGAGAGGGTAAAATCTACAAAACTAATATCACACATATCGAAGGTTATTCCTTCGTAATTCCCAATATAGAATATGGATCTTGTAGTGATATTTGTACAAATATTCGTACACTTATAAAAGCTGTATAAACATGTTTGGTGCCCTTCTTATAAATACTTTTATTATTCATATAAATAATTATTATTAATTTAAAAATATAAAAGAGGTATTTTTAAACTAGACAACAAATTTTAATACTTTTGAAAAATGGTGTCACAAAATTAGTATCTTTGAATTTCTCCCTTTTTAGTATAGAATATCATATATATAGTGATATCTATAAAAATATTTGTACACTTATAAAAGCTGTATAAACATGTTTAATAATTCTTATAAATACTTTTATTATTCATATAAATAATAATTATGAATTTAAAAATATAAAGTGGTATTTTTAAACTAGGCAACAAATTTTAATACTTTTGAAAAATGGTGTCACAAAATTAGTATCTTTGAATTTCTCATTTTCAGTATAGAATATCATAAACACTACAAGAAAACAAGGGGGAAAGTGACGGAAAAACTGACGGATGAAAATCCGTCGGTTTTTATGACGGAAAACCGACGGAAAAGTGACGGATAGTTTTCCGTCGGTTTTCCGTCAGTAAAAACCGACGGAATAAGTTATCCGTCGGTTTTTACTGACGGAAAACCGACGGAAATTTATCCATCACTTTTCCATCGGTTTTTACTGACGGAAAACCGACGGAAAGTTATCCGTCACTTTTCCGTCGGTTTTCTCTAAACCCTAAACCCTAAACCCTTTATCCATTACACAAACACATAATCTGATATTCCATAATCTGAATTCCGTAAACCCTAAACCCCGAAACCCTAAACCCCGAAACCCTAAACCCCGAAACCCTAAACCCTAAAATTTAAACCCTTTATCCGTTACACAAACACATAATCTGATATTCCATAATCTGAATTCCATAATTTGGATCCTTATTCCGAAATACATATTTCGTAATCTATAAACCCGAACCGTAATTTGAGCTCAAACCATAATGTATATATATTAACAAGTATGTATTTGTAACTAGAATAACTATATTTAGAAATCCGTGTTATGATGTCCGAGAAAATTTAAGTTAAAACCTTGTATTAATCTAATTATATGTTATCAACGTTTTATAAACCCTAAACTCTTTATCCCCGAAACCCTAAACTCTAAACCCTAAACCCTAAACTTTAAACCCTTTATCCGTTACACAAACACATAATCTGATATTCCATAATCTGAATTCCATAATTTGGATCCTTACTCCGAAATACATATTCCGTAATCTATAAACCCGAACTGTAATTTGAGCTCATGCCATAATGTATATTATATATTAACAAGTATGTATTCGTAACTAGAATAACTATATTTAGAAATCCGTGTTATGATGTCCGAGAAAATTTAAGTTAAAACCTTGTATTAATCTAATTATATGTTATCAACGTTTTATAACCCTGAAACCCTAAAGTTTAGAGTTGTGCGCGGTGGTTTAAGGCGGGTCATGCGAGGTATCGGTGGATGTCTAGATTGAGAGGGTGTCGTTGGTCATGAAAACTATAAAATTTAAATATAAAAATTAATTATGTATACACAAACTTATATTTAAAATTTTAATTAAATACTTTACATAAAATTAATTAATAACTATTTCAGAACAACAAATTATAACTCTAATGAATTTTTAAAAAAAATTACTAATCTTTTAATAGGAATAACAAAATAAAAATTCTTAAACAACAATTTAATGATTATATATACTCAGAAAATAAAATTTAACATCTTAAAAATAAATAAACTAATGTAAACACAAATAATGATCAAATTTAAACATTTTAGTTATATATAATTAGTTGTATTATTTTTAAATCATTTTTATTATTATATATTATTTATACACTGAAATGTATTGAACAATATACTCATATCTAAATTTAGAACTTTAAAAAAATTAAAAATCATGTAAACCAAAAAAAATAACACTTTTTAATACTAATTATAAACTAAAATGTATTGAACAATAATTTAATTATTATATATAATCATAATAAAAATTTAACATTCTTAAAATTTTAAATATTTTATCTGTTACATTTTTAATTTTTAATTTTTTAAAAATTAATTTTAATCATGTTTGTTATTTTTGAAATAATTTTTAGTTAACATAAATTAATTAAATCCGGAATGATTCTTATTGGTTAAAAGAGGTGTTACCCGGATCACTAATAACCACCGTTGATTTAACCATATCAATGGCTGTTAGATCTTCTTGTTATAACAAGGATCAATGTTACAGCCGTTAGATCGTATTCTCTTATCAAATATCAACCGTTAGATGATGATTTTTGTTATGAATTAAAAAAAAAAAGAACAAGTTTCAGATCTAAAAAATCGTGTCTTCATGAATCCTCATAAGTTTTATCATGTCGCTCTCTCTCTCTTTAGGGGCGACAAAAAAAGCGAATTTTCGAACAAACGCGTCTTTTAATTCACGTCTCTCTGGTCCACCGGCGAGTGCCTTCTGCCGACCTCCGGCAGTGTTTTCAAGTCTGTATAACCGTCAGACGGTTACTTTTGCAATAACCGCCATCCCCTGTTCTCTATATAAGACTTGCGCTTTCTCTGTTTCCTCCATTGTTGATTTCAAACTAAAACAAGATTTCCCGCTCTTCTTACTGTTAATGGCGGATAGATTAAGGAGGCAATTGCAAGATTTCACAATCGGGATGGAAGACCCTGCTGTCATTCTTCCGCCTGAGTTGTGTTTTGAAGCGCTTAATGAGAACCGTTACTCTTTAATGGTCAAACCAATCAATATCCGGAAGCAAAACCTCCGAGCACTTATGTCTTCTATGCCCAGGCTCTGGGGTGTTGGTGATGAAGTCAGCGGACGTATAGTCAACAATAACAAAGTTCAGTTCATCTTCAAATCTGAAGATACGTTGACGTCGGTTCTCAAACGTGGACCTTGGTCCTTCAACGATTGGATGACAATTTGTCAAAGGTGGTTCCCTGATCAAACTGATTCCGATCTCAAACATATTACTTTCTGGGTTCAACTTCGCGGTATACCGCTACAATTCCTCACCACCCGGATGGTGACTCACATCGGTTCCGTTCTTGGCGATTTCGTCGAAACGGACTTCACCGGCGATGGTAGCCAACTCGTTGACTATGTACGAGTCCGCCTGACATGGAACACGAATTCTCCCCTGCGTTTCCAGCGAGTCTTCCATTTTGGTAACAAGGCTGTAATCATCAAGATCACATACGAACGGCTGCGAGGCTTTTGCACCTTATGTGGTATGCTCTCTCATGAAGCATCGCTGTGTCCCCTATCTGATCAGTCTATTCCCCCTGACCACCCAGATGATGGACAAGACGATGGTGATGAAGATACACCCGCGCCTGGTGGCACCGATGCACCAAGTGGAACCGACCCACAACCAAGAAATGATCCACAAACAGATACGGATGAACATGATGGTCCGACTGAATCAGTGTCTAAGAAACGCAAGGTCGGAATGCAGGACCCAACTTTGGAGATTTCCAGCGTTTACAAAGACTCACGTCAGACTGCAATGTTGGATGACCTAGAAGAGGACTTAATATCAAGGAGAAGACGCATCCAGGTTAATACTTGTGAAGCACGGAACTGGATATGGCGAGCAAGGACAAAGGATAGACAAACACCTTCAGATGCTGGGGTAGGACTCGGGAATGGATACACAAATCAACACATCAACAGGAACGGTACGGTGGGCCAGAAACCACCGGAGGCGCCATGAATACAGCCTTTTGGAACTGCCTAGGGTTGAAAGGGTCCCTGGTAGTTCGACGCCTCAAAGGGATTAAGGCAACTTATTCCCCGGACGTACTCTTTCTGATCGAGACGAAGAACCCTGATGATGTTGTTAGAGATGTGGCTGCTCAATTAGATTATGATAATGTAAAATGTGTATCACCACTAGGCATAGGTGGTGGCTTAGCTTTGCTATGGAAAAAGGATATTGATGTCGATTTCATCTCTTGTGATGAAAGAATGATAGATTGCAAGATTATGAATAATGGAATTTCTTTTTACTATTCTTGTGTTTATGGTCATCCAATAAGAGCTTTAAGACATATTCTATGGGAAAGATTGGAGAGATTAGCAACCACAAGAAATGGTCCATGGTTAATGTGTGGGGATTTTAATGAAGTTCTCAATGCTAATGACAAAACCGGAGGCAAAGAACGTGAACCATGGAGCCTTGTTGATTTTAGGAATATGGTTAATCACTGTAAAGTAGAAGATTTACCTTTTACTGGATCGAATAGAACATGGTGTGGTAAGCGGAGAACATACCAAGTTGAATCATGGATTGATCGGGCTCTTGCAAATGATGAATGGCGAGCATCTTTTCCAGCCTCTAAGGTTGTTTATCTGGACTTAGTGGAATCGGACCATCGTCCTGCAATAATCCAAATACGGAAAAAGGTTGATTTTGGCAAGAAACAGTTTCAGTTTGATAGTCATTTGTGTGAGCTTGAAGGAACACGGTCAGTAGTCGAACAAGGGTGGTCATCGGATTTCGGTAATGGTTTAGTACCTATAACATCAAGGATAAGCAACTGCAGACATCGACTATCTGAATGGAAGCGTGCTTCTGTTACTAATTCATCTAAGAAAATAAAGGAACTTAGTAGTGAGATCGACAAAGCTCATACGGACGTAACTGTACCATCCTCTTCTATTAATCAGATGCGTTCTGATCTTCGTAAAGCCTATGTTGAGGAAGAGACATATTGGCAGCTCAAAAGCAGAGTTAACTGGTTGCAAAAAGGAGATTCACATACAGGTTTCTTCTTCGCAACAACAAAGAATCGACGTGCACGTAACCGCTTGACAACAATTAAGGATGAACACGGTGATGACCTTTTCGGTAACACAGAAATTTCAACGGAAGCTCAGCGCTATTTCTCATCTCTGTTCACTTCTTCGAGTCCACAACATATACATCAACTTCTCGCGTGCGTGGACCGGACAGTAACACCTGATATGAATACAGCACTCACTCGAGAAGTTACTGCAGAAGAAATACGCAAAGCTGTATTCGCTATTGGAAGTACTAGGGCCCCTGGTCCTGATGGATTTACAGCCCTCTTCTATCAACAGTACTGGGATGTGATTGGGGACGATGTTACACAGGAAATCCAACAATTCTTCACTACCGCAGTTATGCCATCTAGAGTGAATCATACCAATCTCTGTCTCATTCCCAAGCCTCAACCAACAATTACCATGAAGGACTTGCGGCCAATCGCATTATGTAATGTTTTTTACAAAATCATTACAAAAATTCTCTCGTACCGACTGAAAGCAATCCTTCCTAAGATCGTCTCAGAACAACAAGCGGCATTTATATCGGGACGCCAGATCACGGATAATGTACTGCTCGCTCATGAGGTATTTCATTCTCTCAAGACTCGCAAACGCTGCTCCACTTCATATATGGCTGTTAAAACAGATATTAGTAAAGCCTACGATCGTATCGAATGGAATTTTCTCGAGGAAGTAATGAGACGCAAAGGTTTTTCTGAGATTTGAATACATTGGATAATGTCATGTGTTACTACTGTCTCTTTCTCGGTTCTCATTAACGGGAGCCCATATGGCAATTTTAGAGCTACAAGGGGTATCTGTCAGGGGGACCCCCTATCACCTTATCTATATATCATATGCTCGGATGTACTAAGCTTACTAATGGAAAAGTCAGTACGAGAGGGGTCTCTCAAGCCGATCAGACTTAGTATTGGTGGACCTCCTATATCCCATTTACTTTTTGCGGATGATTCATTATTCTTCATTAAATCCGACCTAACGAATGTCAGAAACCTCCAAAACATTTTCAAGCAATATGAAATGGCCTCAGGACAAATGATAAACTTTGGGAAATCATCTATTAGCTTTGGTTCTCGTGTTTATGCTCATACTCGGGAAAGGATGATGACTGAACTTCAGATTCCTAACTTAGGAGGAGGTGGGAAATATTTAGGCTTACCAGAGCAATTTGGGAGGAACAAAAACAAGATGTTTGCGTACATTAAGGATGCTGTTCAAAGGAAAACAGAGGGCTGGCAGAACAAATACCTCTCCCCTGCGGGTAAAGAAATCCTCATTAAAACTGTAGGCCTTGCGATGCCGGTATACTCGATGAACTGTTTTCAGCTACCATTAGATATTTGTTCTGACATTGATCGTCTACTATCCCAATTCTGGTGGGGAACAAGAAATGGCCAAAGGAAGATGTCGTGGATGTCATGGAAGAAACTCTGTCATGGTAAATCCCAAGGAGGCTTGGGATTTAGGGATCTACATCTCTTCAACCAGTCATTACTTGCGAGCCAAGTTTGGAAGCTACAACAAAGACCCGATTCTTTATTGTATCGAGTACTTCAAAGCCGGTACTTCCGTAATAAAACATTACTAACTGCTGGATGCGGATCAACTAGTTCCTATGGATGGAAATCCCTATGCTTTGGTAGGGAGTTGTTATTACGTGGGCTTCAAAAAACAATTGGTTCGGGCGAAGATACTCTACTAGGAGATTCATGGCTCCCAACTCTACCACCACGACCACCTAAACTATTGCCTTACACCAACCCTCTTCTACAAGTCTCTACTCTACTGGATAGTACGACAAAGGAGTGGTCTGACGTTAAACTGGAGGATTTAATAGAGCATGATGACCACTCTCTAATTAAAAAGCTATATGTTCCACCTATGCAAGCCCCGGATAGCTACATTTGGCCTTATACTCTTGATGGCTTGTATACCGTTAAGTCTGGGTATCACTTTAACAAGTCCCAACAATCAACAAATGTGTCCGAACAGCCGCCCCTAGCTGTTCAACCAGAGTTTTCAAAAGAAATCTGGCAAGCACAAATACCACCGAAACTACGTCATTTTCTCTGGCGCATTGGATCTAGAATCTTACCGGATAGGGGTAATTTGAAGTACAGACACATTATCACGGACGCCTCCTGCCCTAGATATGGGACCCATGATGAAACTAGTGACCACATTTTATTTACATGCGACTATGCGCAAGCAGTGTGGCGACTCTCTGGTTTTTATGCTCATGACTTGGCAAATACGGCAATACCGATAACTACTAAGATTCTAAAGTTGGTGAGATTACTTGCATCTAAACCGCAAACAGAGGATCTTTACATACCAATCTGGTTACTCTGGCGTCTCTGGAAAAGTCGTAATGAGTATATATTCACCAGGAAACAATTCTCCGAAATGGATGTACTCAATAAGGCTCGCGAAGACACACACGAATGGATTAGTGCTACGGTAAATACAAGCAACAATAACCCGTGCCCATCCAGATCACGACAATCACATTGGCGACCACCACCACGTGGGTGGCTGAAATGTAACTTTGATGCTTCACACCATACGGGTAACTCCATGTCTGGATTAGGATGGATATTTAGAGACCACCTTGGAACTTTCTTTGACGCAGGGTTTGGAAAATATCAAGGTCGTGCAACCGCTATTGAATCAGAATGCTCTGCCCTAATATGGGCATTACAAGCCAGTTGGTCACTCGGATACGATAAGATTGAATTTGAAGGAGACAATTTAGTACTCATGAACCTCCTCAATAATGGCGATCGTCTTAATCTAAAGTTGCAACCATATCTTCTCACAATATCCAACTGGAAAGCGATGTTCCGTGATATTCGTTTCACTTACAGCAACCGAGAATGCAATCAAGCTGCAGACCTACTAGCTAAGAAGGCAGTTTCATCGCCATCATTCTATGGATTGTATCATTGTTGTCCTCAATTTTTAAAACATGTTGTAATCAGCGATTCATATCAATAAAATTTGGCAGTTAAAATAAAAAAAATCGTGTCTTCAACTCATCTCCTTCAACTCTTTCATCTACTCCAATCCGTGTCTTCATCCGGCTTCAACACAACAAATCGTCAACAAACCTTCAACTCGTCTCGCTTCATCATCTCATCATCTTCCTCTTCCTATTTAGCGTCGCTTCGTCATCAAAATTCCGACTACAAATCCGGCGTTCGTCTTCAAATCCCGACATCAAATCCCGTCATCTTCTCCTTCTCCAGTCCGCCATCGATTCCGGATGATTCTGACGATGCTCGAACCCCGCCCTTGTTGCCGGAGAATCTGTCTTGCTCGCACCACGTCGTTGTCGGACGAAGACGCATACAAATCGAGAGAGAGAGAGAGAGAGAGAGAGAGACGAAGACTAAGCCTGTGGTGGTGACGAAGACTAATCCGGTGTGCTGTCGTGAGTTTCAGGTGTTGGAGAGAGAGAGAAGCGGAAGACGAAGCCGGTAGTGGTGACGGCAGACTTGTCACCGGTGACGATGTCGGTTCCGTACGGGAATTAGGATTTTTTTGGTTTATTGTATTTTTATTATATTTTGATTGTATTATTTTGTTTTAAAATTAATTATTTAATGTAATTTTATTTATTATAAATATTAGTTTAAATAAAATAAATTTCTATTTTTGTTTATTTTTTATATATATTTTTAAAAAAATAGGTATGAAATAGCTACGACTATAATCCATCGGTTTTTCGTCGGTTTGTCAAGCCGTCGATTTTCCGTCGGTTTACATATCCGTCGATTTTCTGTCGGTTTTTCAATCCGTCGGTTTTCCGTCGGTTTAAATTCCGCCGGTTATCCGTTGGTAAAACCGACGGATTTTGAAAAACCGACGAGATAGAACCGACGGAATAATGACGGAAAATTCCAAAACCGACGGAATAATGACGGAAAATTCCGTCACTTTTCACATTGTTTTCTTGTAGTGAAATACCAAGTCTTTTGATCCGAATTATGTCTATGTATTTTATCCCTCTTCCCTTCTGCTCACTGGTATTTGTCTTCTTATGTGATGTACGAATTGTGCTAGTGGGACACCACTCGACATAGACATGTTTACTATAATACATTTCTTTGGGAAATCACATGATCATCATAAATAAATAAATAAATATTTTTTATTTTTATATCAAAAAATCTATCTTAAAAATATATACATGTACTCATACAATGTTTTGTAAATATATGGATATAATACAGACTTTTAATTATTATGTAGAACTATAGATGATTTAAATATGAATTAATATTTTAAGAGGTTATAAATATGATTATTTCTAATTTTTACAAAATAGAGATACTGTATTGTTTTTGAGAAAAGATACTGTATTTTTTTCAATTAAGTAGTTTATAATCAATCAAAACTTAAAGCTCAAAATAAAATTGTTTGTGTTCAATATCTTCTATCACCATGATAATCTTACGTATAGTTTGTTCGTACTTGATTTATATTGCCTTCTATTGTATTTTTTTTGTCAGCTCTATTGAATTTTGAATATGTCTCTTCCATTATAAGTTAAACGAAAAAAAAAGAATATGTCTCTTCTCTTTTGTTGAGTGATAGAACTTGTCTTACGTGATGTATGAATTGCGCTAGTGGAACACCTGTCGAGGTAGACTCGAGAAAAATAATTTAAATATGCATAACAATTTGATTGGTAAAGATGTTTGGTAAATATCTACACTAATGTTGACCCAAAAAAATATCTACACCAAAACTCTTATCATTTCTAAGAAAATGTCTCCTAAAGATGTTTGGCAAATATAAAGATACAATTATAACGTAAATATATATACACACACACTAAAACTCTAGTATTTCATAAGAAATGTCTCGTAAGAGGTTTGGTAAATATAGAATATAATCATAATATAAATTAATGTAGAACTATAAATTATATAAATATAATGTTGGATTTGGCACAAAAAATCCGGTTCAAAGTGTTAAGCCTAATAATACTGATTTGGTGAACTCGATAAACAATTCTAGTAGGGCTAATGCCAGTTCGTCCGGGCCGAAGTCAGCCGGAAGAAGTAGAGCTAGAGAGGGAATGAGTTAAGAGAAGTATTTGAGCGATCCCGAAAATTACGGAACCAAAATTGGTGTCAACAAAGAGTGGAACAAAAGATACAAATTACGAGCTATAAAAGATCGACCATATCATTTTTAAAGGGATTTGACACATTTTTTTACCTAGAACTTTTAACTCGATTTCATTCTCTCTGTAAAAACTCGATCTCCTTTATAAAATCCAGTTCGACAGTAAGTCTAAAATAAATTTATGATTCATAGAAAGTCTATACATTTATAAGTCTTTAACCACGATACTTAAGAGAGCGGTGTAGATTCGGTACTCACATTTGGTGCCATTTATGGGGACAAATCATATTTTTCTATGAAAAGAATCAGATATAATATTCGATAGATTGAAACGGATCTAACTCCATCAAAAAACGAATACCATCACTCCTCAGTCTCCGGTTGATCTCAATGTGATCGACACAAATCAACAGAGAACTGATAGAGAAAATTAACAACGTTGCAGATAAGACCGACAATGTTGGGACAAACCTTGTTTCGATACCAACCGCGTCGGCACATCTCAGCTCGATCATCCCGACCCCAATGAACAACATGATTCTAACGAATCCAATGTCGATATCCAATGAATGAACTGGAAGTCGGTATAGATAAGATCTGATAATACATCGGCATCTAGAATTGGATCCAAAACTACTCTACCTACCTCTAAACCCTAGCGCGCCAAGACAACCATAATTTACACAAAAAATCCGGTCCATATGTTAAGCTGAATATAACTGATGTGATGGGCTGGATAAACAACTTTGGTAGGGCTAATGCTAATTTTGTTCACGTTGAAGTCATCCGAACGAAGTAGAGCTAGAAAGATAACGAACCAAGAGAAGTATCCGAGTGACTCCCAGAGATCACTGAACCAAAATTCGTGCCAACAAAGAGTGACACGAAGATCAAAGCATAAGATTGAGCTTACCAACTATAAAAGATCGACCAAATCATTTGTAAAGGGATTCAATATACATTTCTTAGACCTACAACTTGTAACAAATCTCATTCTATCTCTAAAAACTCCATCTTTTATAAAATCCAGCCCGGTATTTAGTATTAAATACATCTTTGATTCATAGAAAATAGTGGTGTGAGTCTGACACTCATACAAATTAATTCATATTTCAAGAGTTTTTAAAATTATACATAATATAAATATTGTATTTTTCTTAATTAAGAAGTGTGTTAAAATGCACTTGGGATCTCATTAGAACAGCTGCTTTGAAATGTGATTGGCATAAAGGAGTTTGGTTTAGTAAAGCAACACCAAAGTATGCTTTTGTTACATGGTTGGCAATCAAAAATCGCTTAGCAACAGGGGATAGATTACTGCAATGGAGTGCATCTGCGAATACAACATGTGTTCTCTGTTCTACTTCCTTGGAAACGAGAGCTCATTTATATTTTGAATGCAGCTTTACAAGCAGATTTGGAGTGATTTAATGTCAGGAATTCTTGGAGACAAATACGCAGAGACTTGGACAGAAGTTTTGGAATTATTGACGGAAAAAGAGATAGACCACATGTCTCTGTTCATCCTCAGATATACGTTTCAAGTTTGCATACACACCATTTGGAGAGAGAGAAACAATAGAAGGCATGGGAAAAATGGGAAAAATGCTACCAGGCTTTGCATGATGATCGATAAGATGATTAGAAACAAACTCAGCGTTGTTAAGGAGGATGGAAACAAAAGATACGAAAGTGCTCTCTTAGTTTGGTTCTCAACGAGGGGAGGCTCTAGTAGCTGATCCCAATAGTTTTTTTTTTCTTTTATAAAAGATATAATAAATAAAAACTCTGATGTTAAAAGTTTTTTTGGAATATAATTTTACATATTTTCAAAAAAAAAAAAAAAAAAAAAAAAAGAAGTGTGTTAAAATCAATCAATTACCCAAAACTTAAAAATCTAAGTATTTTAGTGTATAATTTCTTCAATCACCGTGGTAAAATTTTATATGATTTTTTTCGTAGTTTTCTATAGTGACTCAATATGACCACATTTGGGATATGTAAAGTGATCCAATATTTGACAAGAAATTTTCAGCGTGATGATAATACGACATGTACCCTAAAACATGGACATGGTGTTTGTTATCTTTCTATAATTTTGTAACATTAGAAGGAGTCCACACACAAACATGTATATATCTTTGTCGTACTTCACTTTTGCCAAGATAGTACAATACAAGACTTTCTAAAAAATGTCTTCCTCAGAGTTGGAAAGAGCCATAGAGAACCCAATTCTTGAGCTCAAAGTTGTATCAGCCAGTGACCTCAGCCATGTTGATGCTACAGACAAGATGGACGTATACGCCGTCGTTTCAATTAACGGCGAAACTGGTCAAAAGAAACAAGCGGCCAAAACACCCGTCGACTACGACGGTGGTCCCAATCCGACGTGGAATCACACCGTTAAGTTTACCGTCAACGAAGAAGCAGCCCGTGAAGGCCTATTAACCCTCAAGGTAGAGTTATTTAGCTATTGGCTTGAGGGGAAGGATGACCTTTATTTAGGAGAAGTCAACGTCTCGGTTCAGGAGCTTTTTGCTTCCAACCCGCTTTCACCGTTAGCAAACGGTAACGTCAATAAAATGAAGTCGGTTAGTTGCCCTATCAAAGTCATAGAAGGAGGAAGTACCAACGCAAGGTTGAGCCTCTTGTACCGGTTTAAACCAGTACCGGTTGAGGATAATTCGTATCATTCACCATCGATTGGTCAACCCGTTTATCCACACCCGGATCCAGAAATATCAGGTCAGCCTGTCGTATTTCCCCCTCGGTTTCAAACCACCACGACTAAACTGATCCTAGAGATTGTGATCAAATTCGCCAAACACATCGAAGATGTCAACGCCTTCTCGGCTATGGACGTATATGCTTCGGTTGCGATCCGTAAGGACAGGAAAGTTAAGTATAGAATCAATACTCCTGTCGCTTTCTCCGCCAATACAAATCCAAAGTGGAATCAGACGATTAAGTTTTTAATCGATGAGAAAATAGCTCAGGAAGGGCGTTTGATGCTCCTCGTCGAATTGATGAGCCATAGGCCTTTACTTGGAGATAAGGAAATTGGATATGTCAGACTTCCGATTCAACAACTATTAGGATCAAATCCGCCTTCGTCATCAGCCAACGATGAAGCGAACGGTATGAAGTTGGAGACGCACGCTTTGACTGGTCCGTATGGGAAGAAAGGTGTCGTGAGCTTCATGTATAGGTTTCTTGCGGAACAAGTTAGAGTGTCAACTATTCCAACACCATCTACAACATCCCAACCATATATTATGTATCTACCGATCTCACCTCATTCATACGCTTCATCGGATTCGGTTCAGGTGACCTCGAGTTATGTCACTGTCCCACAAGGTGCAAATGGTGGGTCGAACAACGGTCTAGTACCAATTTATATGTCGCCTCAATATCAACCACATGGATATCAACAATATTCACCACGGACACAACAACCACAGCCGCCAACACAACATTCGCAGCTTAAAGCACTGCCTCAGCAGCCATTTCCTCAGTCACTACCGGATACACAAGAAGCATCAGAGGCGGACCTACGTTGATGGTTAGGGTTTCAGCTGACACCCCTTTAAGTTATAAAAATTTAAATTGTAAGCTTAAAACAGCAAATAGATTTAGTTCATATGGTAAGAACTACCGTGGATGACACCCTAAACATAGTATTCAAGTCTTACTAAATACACATTTTAATTATTTTATATTATTTGTGACACCCCTAAAAAGTAGCGCTGGGTCCGCCACTGAGAAGCATGAATGTGTCGCACCCGTGCTACATTAACGCAAGGAATAAAATAAATATTAATATATTAATACATTCGCCTTTTTTCTTCTTTCGTAATTTGTAAAAACAATTTCTTTTATTTTAAGTTCGTTTGTGTTGTTTATCTTTTCATTAGCTTGAAATTTAATAAAATACGTTTCTTCGATTACCACCATTTTAAAACCTTCCCAACGAAAAAACTCCATGACTCTTTTCTCATATATTTTCACATTTCATGTTTCATCTTTGAATTTTCCCACTCGACACGGATAGTATAAATGATATTAGATTACATAGTATTTTTTCCAATAGTATATTTGTTTTCCAGGAGCCTACATTTGACTCATACAAACCATTAAGTTACATGTCCTATCGTATTGGTCATTAAATCAATAGTTTAAAGTTTTAAATTGTGATGATTATATCATGGAATAAATTTAATTTTAATTTGTTCTTAATTTCTTATTATGTCAAACTGACCCACATTAATTCTCTGTGCGTGACGTATATATTTTAATGTATTTGCTAAACTTGAATAGTTATATCTATTAATGTATGAATTAGTCCGCACTGCTACATAAGCAATTGGAGACCTTTCAGCCCATATTATTTACTCTACAACTTGGTGTTGTGTGTCTATTGGTAGCCAATTAGATGTATATTAGTATATGTAAGCAAACGTTGCTCGAGAAATGACATACATGTTATCTCTTTTTTGAACATTGATATGTGCATGTTATAGTCGTAACATCAGAAAATGTCCAAGCAGTTGTGTATTTTTTGAATATCTCTTTCTTACTTCGAGACAAGACAGGACGAGACTAGCCTTTCTCGAAAATGTCTTCCCGACAGTTGCAAAGAACGACAGAGAACCCAACACTTGAAAATACTTACGCCACACATAAAAAGGGTCGGACGTCTATTTATGCCGCGCTAATTAGCCTGAGATTCAAAAGGCTGATCAGTGCTGTATAATCGATCAGCACTTGAAAATATTGATGAAGACGAAGCTTAATTCATGCCTCCCTTTTCAGTTTTCACCAATATTCTCATTGTTTGGTATAAATTTTAATGTTTTATACTTTAAAAACGATGCCTTGATCATAATTTTTTGTTGAATAAACACTACAAGAAAACAGGGTTTTAGCGACTGCGTAAATAGTCGCTAAATATAATTTAGCGACTAAATAGTGACTAAAGTAGTTAGTCGCTAATCCTTCGTCGCTAATTTAATTAGTCGCTATATTAGTCGCTATTTAGCGACTAATTAGCGACTATATATTTTGTTATAATTAGTCGCTACTAAGTCGCTAAATTTAGCGACTAATAAACGACTAATTTGCGACTAATATGTGGTCATTTTAGCGACTAATTAGCGACTAATTAGCGACTAATAATAATAAAAAAAAAAATTTGATATTTACTAATTAGATAATAATTAAATATTAATATGCTAATTATATGCTAATCCACAAACAAAATTTGTATTAAATATTAATTAATATACTAATTATTCACAAACAATTTACTAAACAAAATTTATATTAAACATATAATGTTTACAATTCATATTAAACAAAATCCCTTAGTCTTTATATCAAAAAGAGGAAATATCTTAAGGTGGAAGAAATAAATATTAAAAGTGAATAAAAAAGATAAAAAGAAAAGCAAAGGTGGTCGTTCGTGGATTCGCCAATCTGCTTCTTAACCTCTACGCTATCTTCTGAATTTCCCTTCTGGTTCTTTGCTCTAGGTCCCCTGTTAAGTTCATTCAAACCATCTACGTTGTTCTCATTTCCATAGAAGTAGTTGTTACCCCTTCCCCCGCCTCTGTATTTGTTGTCTGTTGTGCTCACCCATCCTCTGCCAATAAAATAGACAATATCGTTCGTTAGTACAAAGCAATATAGAAAATATCATACCATGTAATGGGAGTTTGTGCGATAATTTTTATTCCTCGATGAAGGTACAATGGTTGTCTTAGAATAGGAGGATGCAACTCCACTACCAGTAACAGGTCTCTGCACATCTGAATACTTGGGGCCGTCGTAACACGACACAGGACCATAAAACGCATCATAGACATATCTAGGATCCTGATAACCAGCAGTAAAACCTCCTACCGGAGCACCATTTCCATACAAATTGCTTGAGGTGTTAAGTGTGGTCTGGTTATTTGGTTTCACTGGAGCTGTTCCGTTGCTTCCTTTAGCCATACCAGCACCAGATGCAACATTCTTGCTTTCCGCAGGTAGTGTCTTCACAACACCAGCTTTGTTTGCAGAGAGATCCCCCTGGGTAGGGGTGGCAAGAGATGAAGGAAATGGTCCACTGGGGAAAAAGGTAGGATACTGGTACTGCTGAGCACCATACATTTGGCCATCTCCACCAACTTGTGGAGCAGGGCTTGTTGCCGGCGAGTAAGGATATGCTGCATACCCATAACCCTGAGGATACACAATAGAGCCATTCTCACCATAAATTCCCTGGTAAGAATATCCAATCACCTAAACAGATACATAGAGAAGCAAAGTTACACGAATAGAAGTAAAGTCATACACGAATAGAAGCAAAGTCAGTATTATATCGAAGAATCACTAATTATAAAACGAATAAAAGCAAAGTAAGCAGACAAAAACATACACGAAAAATCACAATTTCACAAACCAGTTATTAACTCCAGTGCGTATTGTTCGATTCAACGTCTGTGAATCAACTGGAGCAGTGAGTCTTGCTCGATTTGTGGCGTTTGTCGCAACCCTTCCTCTTCCATGGGGAGCCATCTGAAGCTGAGAACTCGAGTTGTATGTGGTTAGGGTTTTGAAATGGATTGCAAAATTGAAAAAGAAATAGTGGATAGGTTTCCAAAATTGGGAGAGAACGAGAGATTGGGGAATTTTGGTTATAGATTTGTGGATAGAAGGAGATATTGTGGGAGTTTTGGTTGTAGATTCGTAGAGAGTGACAGAGAGATGTGGGGGTTAGGGTTCGTCGCGTAAAAGGGAAAGTGAAGAGAGTGAATGTCTCGGATTGGTTTCCACACTTAGAACAGTTTTTTTGGGTTTGGGCGGGTTTAGTAAAATTTGGACCCAAAATTTGGTTTTAGGCGGGTTAAATTTGCCGGGTTTATTAGCCAAAGTTTTGGTTTTCGGCCAATTCAGTCCCAAAGAGGAGTAATTTTCGATGGATTAATTCAAAATTTGGCATATCAGTCGCAAATATGTTACAAATAAGTAGCAATTTCAAAAAAAAAAATTCCTTTATTCATTAATTATTACTTAACAATGATATTTGAGTTTAAATAATCAGTAATAATATTTTTTACTCTTTGTTTAATGTTTAGGATTTAGGGTTTAGGGTTAAACCCTAAACACTAAACAAGGAATAAGAGTGTAATATAGGTTTCACATGCTAAATCCTAAATAATGATCAAATTTAAACATTTTAGTTATATATAATTAGTTGTATTATTTTTAAATCATTTTTATTATTATATATTATTTATACACTGAAATGTATTGAACAATATACTCATATCTAAATTTAGAACTTTAAAAAAATTAAAAATCATGTAAACCAAAAAAAATAACACTTTTTAATACTAATTATAAACTAAAATGTATTGAACAATAATTTAATTATTATATATAATCATAATAAAAATTTAACATTCTTAAAATTTTAAATATTTTATCTGTTACATTTTTAATTTTTAATTTTTTAAAAATTAATTTTAATCATGTTTGTTATTTTTGAAATAATTTTTAGTTAACATAAATTAATTAAATCCGGAATGATTCTTATTGGTTAAAAGAGGTGTTACCCGGATCACTAATAACCACCGTTGATTTAACCATATCAATGGCTGTTAGATCTTCTTGTTATAACAAGGATCAATGTTACAGCCGTTAGATCGTATTCTCTTATCAAATATCAACCGTTAGATGATGATTTTTGTTATGAATTAAAAAAAAAAAGAACAAGTTTCAGATCTAAAAAATCGTGTCTTCATGAATCCTCATAAGTTTTATCATGTCGCTCTCTCTCTCTTTAGGGGCGACAAAAAAAGCGAATTTTCGAACAAACGCGTCTTTTAATTCACGTCTCTCTGGTCCACCGGCGAGTGCCTTCTGCCGACCTCCGGCAGTGTTTTCAAGTCTGTATAACCGTCAGACGGTTACTTTTGCAATAACCGCCATCCCCTGTTCTCTATATAAGACTTGCGCTTTCTCTGTTTCCTCCATTGTTGATTTCAAACTAAAACAAGATTTCCCGCTCTTCTTACTGTTAATGGCGGATAGATTAAGGAGGCAATTGCAAGATTTCACAATCGGGATGGAAGACCCTGCTGTCATTCTTCCGCCTGAGTTGTGTTTTGAAGCGCTTAATGAGAACCGTTACTCTTTAATGGTCAAACCAATCAATATCCGGAAGCAAAACCTCCGAGCACTTATGTCTTCTATGCCCAGGCTCTGGGGTGTTGGTGATGAAGTCAGCGGACGTATAGTCGACAATAACAAAGTTCAGTTCATCTTCAAATCTGAAGATACGTTGACGTCGGTTCTCAAACGTGGACCTTGGTCCTTCAACGATTGGATGACAATTTGTCAAAGGTGGTTCCCTGATCAAACTGATTCCGATCTCAAACATATTACTTTCTGGGTTCAACTTCGCGGTATACCGCTACAATTCCTCACCACCCGGATGGTGACTCACATCGGTTCCGTTCTTGGCGATTTCGTCGAAACGGACTTCACCGGCGATGGTAGCCAACTCGTTGACTATGTACGAGTCCGCCTGACATGGAACACGAATTCTCCCCTGCGTTTCCAGCGAGTCTTCCATTTTGGTAACAAGGCTGTAATCATCAAGATCACATACGAACGGCTGCGAGGCTTTTGCACCTTATGTGGTATGCTCTCTCATGAAGCATCGCTGTGTCCCCTATCTGATCAGTCTATTCCCCCTGACCACCGAGATGATGGACAAGACGATGGTGATGAAGATACACCCGCGCCTGGTGGCACCGATGCACCAAGTGGAACCGACCCACAACCAAGAAATGATCCACAAACAGATACGGATGAACATGATGGTCCGACTGAATCAGTGTCTAAGAAACGCAAGGTCGGAATGCAGGACCCAACTTTGGAGATTTCCAGCGTTTACAAAGACTCACGTCAGACTGCAATGTTGGATGACCTAGAAGAGGACTTAATATCAAGGAGAAGACGCATCCAGGTTAATACTTGTGAAGCACGGAACTGGATATGGCGAGCAAGGACAAAGGATAGACAAACACCTTCAGATGCTGGGGTAGGACTCGGGAATGGATACACAAATCAACACATCAACAGGAACGGTACGGTGGGCCAGAAACCACCGGAGGCGCCATGAATACAGCCTTTTGGAACTGCCTAGGGTTGAAAGGGTCCCTGGTAGTTCGACGCCTCAAAGGGATTAAGGCAACTTATTCCCCGGACGTACTCTTTCTGATCGAGACGAAGAACCCTGATGATGTTGTTAGAGATGTGGCTGCTCAATTAGATTATGATAATGTAAAATGTGTATCACCACTAGGCATAGGTGGTGGCTTAGCTTTGCTATGGAAAAAGGATATTGATGTCGATTTCATCTCTTGTGATGAAAGAATGATAGATTGCAAGATTATGAATAATGGAATTTCTTTTTACTATTCTTGTGTTTATGGTCATCCAATAAGAGCTTTAAGACATATTCTATGGGAAAGATTGGAGAGATTAGCAACCACAAGAAATGGTCCATGGTTAATGTGTGGGGATTTTAATGAAGTTCTCAATGCTAATGACAAAACCGGAGGCAAAGAACGTGAACCATGGAGCCTTGTTGATTTTAGGAATATGGTTAATCACTGTAAAGTAGAAGATTTACCTTTTACTGGATCGAATAGAACATGGTGTGGTAAGCGGAGAACATACCAAGTTGAATCATGGATTGATCGGGCTCTTGCAAATGATGAATGGCGAGCATCTTTTCCAGCCTCTAAGGTTGTTTATCTGGACTTAGTGGAATCGGACCATCGTCCTGCAATAATCCAAATACGGAAAAAGGTTGATTTTGGCAAGAAACAGTTTCAGTTTGATAGTCATTTGTGTGAGCTTGAAGGAACACGGTCAGTAGTCGAACAAGGGTGGTCATCGGATTTCGGTAATGGTTTAGTACCTATAACATCAAGGATAAGCAACTGCAGACATCGACTATCTGAATGGAAGCGTGCTTCTGTTACTAATTCATCTAAGAAAATAAAGGAACTTAGTAGTGAGATCGACAAAGCTCATACGGACGTAACTGTACCATCCTCTTCTATTAATCAGATGCGTTCTGATCTTCGTAAAGCCTATGTTGAGGAAGAGACATATTGGCAGCTCAAAAGCAGAGTTAACTGGTTGCAAAAAGGAGATTCACATACAGGTTTCTTCTTCGCAACAACAAAGAATCGACGTGCACGTAACCGCTTGACAACAATTAAGGATGAACACGGTGATGACCTTTTCGGTAACACAGAAATTTCAACGGAAGCTCAGCGCTATTTCTCATCTCTGTTCACTTCTTCGAGTCCACAACATATACATCAACTTCTCGCGTGCGTGGACCGGACAGTAACACCTGATATGAATACAGCACTCACTCGAGAAGTTACTGCAGAAGAAATACGCAAAGCTGTATTCGCTATTGGAAGTACTAGGGCCCCTGGTCCTGATGGATTTACAGCCCTCTTCTATCAACAGTACTGGGATGTGATTGGGGACGATGTTACACAGGAAATCCAACAATTCTTCACTACCGCAGTTATGCCATCTAGAGTGAATCATACCAATCTCTGTCTCATTCCCAAGCCTCAACCAACAATTACCATGAAGGACTTGCGGCCAATCGCATTATGTAATGTTTTTTACAAAATCATTACAAAAATTCTCTCGTACCGACTGAAAGCAATCCTTCCTAAGATCGTCTCAGAACAACAAGCGGCATTTATATCGGGACGCCAGATCACGGATAATGTACTGCTCGCTCATGAGGTATTTCATTCTCTCAAGACTCGCAAACGCTGCTCCACTTCATATATGGCTGTTAAAACAAATATTAGTAAAGCCTACGATCGTATCGAATGGAATTTCCTCGAGGAAGTAATGAGACGCAAAGGTTTTTCTGAGATTTGAATACATTGGATAATGTCATGTGTTACTACTGTCTCTTTCTCGGTTCTCATTAACGGGAGCCCATATGGCAATTTTAGAGCTACAAGGGGTATCTGTCAGGGGGACCCCCTATCACCTTATCTATATATCATATGCTCGGATGTACTAAGCTTACTAATGGAAAAGTCAGTACGAGAGGGGTCTCTCAAGCCGATCAGACTTAGTATTGGTGGACCTCCTATATCCCATTTACTTTTTGCGGATGATTCATTATTCTTCATTAAATCCGACCTAACGAATGTCAGAAACCTCCAAAACATTTTCAAGCAATATGAAATGGCCTCAGGACAAATGATAAACTTTGGGAAATCATCTATTAGCTTTGGTTCTCGTGTTTATGCTCATACTCGGGAAAGGATGATGACTGAACTTCAGATTCCTAACTTAGGAGGAGGTGGGAAATATTTAGGCTTACCAGAGCAATTTGGGAGGAACAAAAACAAGATGTTTGCGTACATTAAGGATGCTGTTCAAAGGAAAACAGAGGGCTGGCAGAACAAATACCTCTCCCCTGCGGGTAAAGAAATCCTCATTAAAACTGTAGGCCTTGCGATGCCGGTATACTCGATGAACTGTTTTCAGCTACCATTAGATATTTGTTCTGACATTGATCGTCTACTATCCCAATTCTGGTGGGGAACAAGAAATGGCCAAAGGAAGATGTCGTGGATGTCATGGAAGAAACTCTGTCATGGTAAATCCCAAGGAGGCTTGGGATTTAGGGATCTACATCTCTTCAACCAGTCATTACTTGCGAGCCAAGTTTGGAAGCTACAACAAAGACCCGATTCTTTATTGTATCGAGTACTTCAAAGCCGGTACTTCCGTAATAAAACATTACTAACTGCTGGATGCGGATCAACTAGTTCCTATGGATGGAAATCCCTATGCTTTGGTAGGGAGTTGTTATTACGTGGGCTTCAAAAAACAATTGGTTCGGGCGAAGATACTCTACTAGGAGATTCATGGCTCCCAACTCTACCACCACGACCACCTAAACTATTGCCTTACACCAACCCTCTTCTACAAGTCTCTACTCTACTGGATAGTACGACAAAGGAGTGGTCTGACGTTAAACTGGAGGATTTAATAGAGCATGATGACCACTCTCTAATTAAAAAGCTATATGTTCCACCTATGCAAGCCCCGGATAGCTACATTTGGCCTTATACTCTTGATGGCTTGTATACCGTTAAGTCTGGGTATCACTTTAACAAGTCCCAACAATCAACAAATGTGTCCGAACAGCCGCCCCTAGCTGTTCAACCAGAGTTTTCAAAAGAAATCTGGCAAGCACAAATACCACCGAAACTACGTCATTTTCTCTGGCGCATTGGATCTAGAATCTTACCGGATAGGGGTAATTTGAAGTACAGACACATTATCACGGACGCCTCCTGCCCTAGATATGGGACCCATGATGAAACTAGTGACCACATTTTATTTACATGCGACTATGCGCAAGCAGTGTGGCGACTCTCTGGTTTTTATGCTCATGACTTGGCAAATACGGCAATACCGATAACTACTAAGATTCTAAAGTTGGTGAGATTACTTGCATCTAAACCGCAAACAGAGGATCTTTACATACCAATCTGGTTACTCTGGCGTCTCTGGAAAAGTCGTAATGAGTATATATTCACCAGGAAACAATTCTCCGAAATGGATGTACTCAATAAGGCTCGCGAAGACACACACGAATGGATTAGTGCTACGGTAAATACAAGCAACAATAACCCGTGCCCATCCAGATCACGACAATCACATTGGCGACCACCACCACGTGGGTGGCTGAAATGTAACTTTGATGCTTCACACCATACGGGTAACTCCATGTCTGGATTAGGATGGATATTTAGAGACCACCTTGGAACTTTCTTTGACGCAGGGTTTGGAAAATATCAAGGTCGTGCAACCGCTATTGAATCAGAATGCTCTGCCCTAATATGGGCATTACAAGCCAGTTGGTCACTCGGATACGATAAGATTGAATTTGAAGGAGACAATTTAGTACTCATGAACCTCCTCAATAATGGCGATCGTCTTAATCTAAAGTTGCAACCATATCTTCTCACAATATCCAACTGGAAAGCGATGTTCCGTGATATTCGTTTCACTTACAGCAACCGAGAATGCAATCAAGCTGCAGACCTACTAGCTAAGAAGGCAGTTTCATCGCCATCATTCTATGGATTGTATCATTGTTGTCCTCAATTTTTAAAACATGTTGTAATCAGCGATTCATATCAATAAAATTTGGCAGTTAAAATAAAAAAAATCGTGTCTTCAACTCATCTCCTTCAACTCTTTCATCTACTCCAATCCGTGTCTTCATCCGGCTTCAACACAACAAATCGTCAACAAACCTTCAACTCGTCTCGCTTCATCATCTCATCATCTTCCTCTTCCTATTTAGCGTCGCTTCGTCATCAAAATTCCGACTACAAATCCGGCGTTCGTCTTCAAATCCCGACATCAAATCCCGTCATCTTCTCCTTCTCCAGTCCGCCATCGATTCCGGATGATTCTGACGATGCTCGAACCCCGCCCTTGTTGCCGGAGAATCTGTCTTGCTCGCACCACGTCGTTGTCGGACGAAGACGCATACAAATCGAGAGAGAGAGAGAGAGAGAGAGAGAGAGACGAAGACTAAGCCTGTGGTGGTGACGAAGACTAATCCGGTGTGCTGTCGTGAGTTTCAGGTGTTGGAGAGAGAGAGAAGCGGAAGACGAAGCCGGTAGTGGTGACGGCAGACTTGTCACCGGTGACGATGTCGGTTCCGTACGGGAATTAGGATTTTTTTGGTTTATTGTATTTTTATTATATTTTGATTGTATTATTTTGTTTTAAAATTAATTATTTAATGTAATTTTATTTATTATAAATATTAGTTTAAATAAAATAAATTTCTATTTTTGTTTATTTTTTATATATATTTTTAAAAAAATAGGTATGAAATAGCTACGACTATAATCCATCGGTTTTTCGTCGGTTTGTCAAGCCGTCGATTTTCCGTCGGTTTACATATCCGTCGATTTTCTGTCGGTTTTTCAATCCGTCGGTTTTCCGTCGGTTTAAATTCCGCCGGTTATCCGTTGGTAAAACCGACGGATTTTGAAAAACCGACGAGATAGAACCGACGGAATAATGACGGAAAATTCCAAAACCGACGGAATAATGACGGAAAATTCCGTCACTTTTCACATTGTTTTCTTGTAGTGAAATACCAAGTCTTTTGATCCGAATTATGTCTATGTATTTTATCCCTCTTCCCTTCTGCTCACTGGTATTTGTCTTCTTATGTGATGTACGAATTGTGCTAGTGGGACACCACTCGACATAGACATGTTTACTATAATACATTTCTTTGGGAAATCACATGATCATCATAAATAAATAAATAAATATTTTTTATTTTTATATCAAAAAATCTATCTTAAAAATATATACATGTACTCATACAATGTTTTGTAAATATATGGATATAATACAGACTTTTAATTATTATGTAGAACTATAGATGATTTAAATATGAATTAATATTTTAAGAGGTTATAAATATGATTATTTCTAATTTTTACAAAATAGAGATACTGTATTGTTTTTGAGAAAAGATACTGTATTTTTTTCAATTAAGTAGTTTATAATCAATCAAAACTTAAAGCTCAAAATAAAATTGTTTGTGTTCAATATCTTCTATCACCATGATAATCTTACGTATAGTTTGTTCGTACTTGATTTATATTGCCTTCTATTGTATTTTTTTTGTCAGCTCTATTGAATTTTGAATATGTCTCTTCCATTATAAGTTAAACGAAAAAAAAAGAATATGTCTCTTCTCTTTTGTTGAGTGATAGAACTTGTCTTACGTGATGTATGAATTGCGCTAGTGGAACACCTGTCGAGGTAGACTCGAGAAAAATAATTTAAATATGCATAACAATTTGATTGGTAAAGATGTTTGGTAAATATCTACACTAATGTTGACCCAAAAAAATATCTACACCAAAACTCTTATCATTTCTAAGAAAATGTCTCCTAAAGATGTTTGGCAAATATAAAGATACAATTATAACGTAAATATATATACACACACACTAAAACTCTAGTATTTCATAAGAAATGTCTCGTAAGAGGTTTGGTAAATATAGAATATAATCATAATATAAATTAATGTAGAACTATAAATTATATAAATATAATGTTGGATTTGGCACAAAAAATCCGGTTCAAAGTGTTAAGCCTAATAATACTGATTTGGTGAACTCGATAAACAATTCTAGTAGGGCTAATGCCAGTTCGTCCGGGCCGAAGTCAGCCGGAAGAAGTAGAGCTAGAGAGGGAATGAGTTAAGAGAAGTATTTGAGCGATCCCGAAAATTACGGAACCAAAATTGGTGTCAACAAAGAGTGGAACAAAAGATACAAATTACGAGCTATAAAAGATCGACCATATCATTTTTAAAGGGATTTGACACATTTTTTTACCTAGAACTTTTAACTCGATTTCATTCTCTCTGTAAAAACTCGATCTCCTTTATAAAATCCAGTTCGACAGTAAGTCTAAAATAAATTTATGATTCATAGAAAGTCTATACATTTATAAGTCTTTAACCACGATACTTAAGAGAGCGGTGTAGATTCGGTACTCACATTTGGTGCCATTTATGGGGACAAATCATATTTTTCTATGAAAAGAATCAGATATAATATTCGATAGATTGAAACGGATCTAACTCCATCAAAAAACGAATACCATCACTCCTCAGTCTCCGGTTGATCTCAATGTGATCGACACAAATCAACAGAGAACTGATAGAGAAAATTAACAACGTTGCAGATAAGACCGACAATGTTGGGACAAACCTTGTTTCGATACCAACCGCGTCGGCACATCTCAGCTCGATCATCCCGACCCCAATGAACAACATGATTCTAACGAATCCAATGTCGATATCCAATGAATGAACTGGAAGTCGGTATAGATAAGATCTGATAATACATCGGCATCTAGAATTGGATCCAAAACTACTCTACCTACCTCTAAACCCTAGCGCGCCAAGACAACCATAATTTACACAAAAAATCCGGTCCATATGTTAAGCTGAATATAACTGATGTGATGGGCTGGATAAACAACTTTGGTAGGGCTAATGCTAATTTTGTTCACGTTGAAGTCATCCGAACGAAGTAGAGCTAGAAAGATAACGAACCAAGAGAAGTATCCGAGTGACTCCCAGAGATCACTGAACCAAAATTCGTGCCAACAAAGAGTGACACGAAGATCAAAGCATAAGATTGAGCTTACCAACTATAAAAGATCGACCAAATCATTTGTAAAGGGATTCAATATACATTTCTTAGACCTACAACTTGTAACAAATCTCATTCTATCTCTAAAAACTCCATCTTTTATAAAATCCAGCCCGGCATTTAGTATTAAATACATCTTTGATTCATAGAAAATAGTGGTGTGAGTCTGACACTCATACAAATTAATTCATATTTCAAGAGTTTTTAAAATTATACATAATATAAATATTGTATTTTTCTTAATTAAGAAGTGTGTTAAAATGCACTTGGGATCTCATTAGAACAGCTGCTTTGAAATGTGATTGGCATAAAGGAGTTTGGTTTAGTAAAGCAACACCAAAGTATGCTTTTGTTACATGGTTGGCAATCAAAAATCGCTTAGCAACAGGGGATAGATTACTGCAATGGAGTGCATCTGCGAATACAACATGTGTTCTCTGTTCTACTTCCTTGGAAACGAGAGCTCATTTATATTTTGAATGCAGCTTTACAAGCAGATTTGGAGTGATTTAATGTCAGGAATTCTTGGAGACAAATACGCAGAGACTTGGACAGAAGTTTTGGAATTATTGACGGAAAAAGAGATAGACCACATGTCTCTGTTCATCCTCAGATATACGTTTCAAGTTTGCATACACACCATTTGGAGAGAGAGAAACAATAGAAGGCATGGGAAAAATGGGAAAAATGCTACCAGGCTTTGCATGATGATCGATAAGATGATTAGAAACAAACTCAGCGTTGTTAAGGAGGATGGAAACAAAAGATACGAAAGTGCTCTCTTAGTTTGGTTCTCAACGAGGGGAGGCTCTAGTAGCTGATCCCAATAGTTTTTTTTTTCTTTTATACAAGATAGAATCAATAAAAACTCTGATGTTAAAAGTTTTTTTGGAATATAATTTTACATATTTTCAAAAAAAAAAAAAAAAAAAAAAAAGAAGTGTGTTAAAATCAATCAATTACCCAAAACTTAAAAATCTAAGTATTTTAGTGTATAATTTCTTCAATCACCGTGGTAAAATTTTATATGATTTTTTTCGTAGTTTTCTATAGTGACTCAATATGACCACATTTGGGATATGTAAAGTGATCCAATATTTGACAAGAAATTTTCAGCGTGATGATAATACGACATGTACCCTAAAACATGGACATGGTGTTTGTTATCTTTCTATAATTTTGTAACATTAGAAGGAGTCCACACACAAACATGTATATATCTTTGTCGTACTTCACTTTTGCCAAGATAGTACAATACAAGACTTTCTAAAAAATGTCTTCCTCAGAGTTGGAAAGAGCCATAGAGAACCCAATTCTTGAGCTCAAAGTTGTATCAGCCAGTGACCTCAGCCATGTTGATGCTACAGACAAGATGGACGTATACGCCGTCGTTTCAATTAACGGCGAAACTGGTCAAAAGAAACAAGCGGCCAAAACACCCGTCGACTACGACGGTGGTCCCAATCCGACGTGGAATCACACCGTTAAGTTTACCGTCAACGAAGAAGCAGCCCGTGAAGGCCTATTAACCCTCAAGGTAGAGTTATTTAGCTATTGGCTTGAGGGGAAGGATGACCTTTATTTAGGAGAAGTCAACGTCTCGGTTCAGGAGCTTTTTGCTTCCAACCCGCTTTCACCGTTAGCAAACGGTAACGTCAATAAAATGAAGTCGGTTAGTTGCCCTATCAAAGTCATAGAAGGAGGAAGTACCAACGCAAGGTTGAGCCTCTTGTACCGGTTTAAACCAGTACCGGTTGAGGATAATTCGTATCATTCACCATCGATTGGTCAACCCGTTTATCCACACCCGGATCCAGAAATATCAGGTCAGCCTGTCGTATTTCCCCCTCGGTTTCAAACCACCACGACTAAACTGATCCTAGAGATTGTGATCAAATTCGCCAAACACATCGAAGATGTCAACGCCTTCTCGGCTATGGACGTATATGCTTCGGTTGCGATCCGTAAGGACAGGAAAGTTAAGTATAGAATCAATACTCCTGTCGCTTTCTCCGCCAATACAAATCCAAAGTGGAATCAGACGATTAAGTTTTTAATCGATGAGAAAATAGCTCAGGAAGGGCGTTTGATGCTCCTCGTCGAATTGATGAGCCATAGGCCTTTACTTGGAGATAAGGAAATTGGATATGTCAGACTTCCGATTCAACAACTATTAGGATCAAATCCGCCTTCGTCATCAGCCAACGATGAAGCGAACGGTATGAAGTTGGAGACGCACGCTTTGACTGGTCCGTATGGGAAGAAAGGTGTCGTGAGCTTCATGTATAGGTTTCTTGCGGAACAAGTTAGAGTGTCAACTATTCCAACACCATCTACAACATCCCAACCATATATTATGTATCTACCGATCTCACCTCATTCATACGCTTCATCGGATTCGGTTCAGGTGACCTCGAGTTATGTCACTGTCCCACAAGGTGCAAATGGTGGGTCGAACAACGGTCTAGTACCAATTTATATGTCGCCTCAATATCAACCACATGGATATCAACAATATTCACCACGGACACAACAACCACAGCCGCCAACACAACATTCGCAGCTTAAAGCACTGCCTCAGCAGCCATTTCCTCAGTCACTACCGGATACACAAGAAGCATCAGAGGCGGACCTACGTTGATGGTTAGGGTTTCAGCTGACACCCCTTTAAGTTATAAAAATTTAAATTGTAAGCTTAAAACAGCAAATAGATTTAGTTCATATGGTAAGAACTACCGTGGATGACACCCTAAACATAGTATTCAAGTCTTACTAAATACACATTTTAATTATTTTATATTATTTGTGACACCCCTAAAAAGTAGCGCTGGGTCCGCCACTGAGAAGCATGAATGTGTCGCACCCGTGCTACATTAACGCAAGGAATAAAATAAATATTAATATATTAATACATTCGCCTTTTTTCTTCTTTCGTAATTTGTAAAAACAATTTCTTTTATTTTAAGTTCGTTTGTGTTGTTTATCTTTTCATTAGCTTGAAATTTAATAAAATACGTTTCTTCGATTACCACCATTTTAAAACCTTCCCAACGAAAAAACTCCATGACTCTTTTCTCATATATTTTCACATTTCATGTTTCATCTTTGAATTTTCCCACTCGACACGGATAGTATAAATGATATTAGATTACATAGTATTTTTTCCAATAGTATATTTGTTTTCCAGGAGCCTACATTTGACTCATACAAACCATTAAGTTACATGTCCTATCGTATTGGTCATTAAATCAATAGTTTAAAGTTTTAAATTGTGATGATTATATCATGGAATAAATTTAATTTTAATTTGTTCTTAATTTCTTATTATGTCAAACTGACCCACATTAATTCTCTGTGCGTGACGTATATATTTTAATGTATTTGCTAAACTTGAATAGTTATATCTATTAATGTATGAATTAGTCCGCACTGCTACATAAGCAATTGGAGACCTTTCAGCCCATATTATTTACTCTACAACTTGGTGTTGTGTGTCTATTGGTAGCCAATTAGATGTATATTAGTATATGTAAGCAAACGTTGCTCGAGAAATGACATACATGTTATCTCTTTTTTGAACATTGATATGTGCATGTTATAGTCGTAACATCAGAAAATGTCCAAGCAGTTGTGTATTTTTTGAATATCTCTTTCTTACTTCGAGACAAGACAGGACGAGACTAGCCTTTCTCGAAAATGTCTTCCCGACAGTTGCAAAGAACGACAGAGAACCCAACACTTGAAAATACTTACGCCACACATAAAAAGGGTCGGACGTCTATTTATGCCGCGCTAATTAGCCTGAGATTCAAAAGGCTGATCAGTGCTGTATAATCGATCAGCACTTGAAAATATTGATGAAGACGAAGCTTAATTCATGCCTCCCTTTTCAGTTTTCACCAATATTCTCATTGTTTGGTATAAATTTTAATGTTTTATACTTTAAAAACGATGCCTTGATCATAATTTTTTGTTGAATAAACACTACAAGAAAACAGGGTTTTAGCGACTGCGTAAATAGTCGCTAAATATAATTTAGCGACTAAATAGTGACTAAAGTAGTTAGTCGCTAATCCTTCGTCGCTAATTTAATTAGTCGCTATATTAGTCGCTATTTAGCGACTAATTAGCGACTATATATTTTGTTATAATTAGTCGCTACTAAGTCGCTAAATTTAGCGACTAATAAACGACTAATTTGCGACTAATATGTGGTCATTTTAGCGACTAATTAGCGACTAATTAGCGACTAATAATAATAAAAAAAAAATTTGATATTTACTAATTAGATAATAATTAAATATTAATATGCTAATTATATGCTAATCCACAAACAAAATTTGTATTAAATATTAATTAATATACTAATTATTCACAAACAATTTACTAAACAAAATTTATATTAAACATATAATGTTTACAATTCATATTAAACAAAATCCCTTAGTCTTTATATCAAAAAGAGGAAATATCTTAAGGTGGAAGAAATAAATATTAAAAGTGAATAAAAAAGATAAAAAGAAAAGCAAAGGTGGTCGTTCGTGGATTCGCCAATCTGCTTCTTAACCTCTACGCTATCTTCTGAATTTCCCTTCTGGTTCTTTGCTCTAGGTCCCCTGTTAAGTTCATTCAAACCATCTACGTTGTTCTCATTTCCATAGAAGTAGTTGTTACCCCTTCCCCCGCCTCTGTATTTGTTGTCTGTTGTGCTCACCCATCCTCTGCCAATAAAATAGACAATATCGTTCGTTAGTACAAAGCAATATAGAAAATATCATACCATGTAATGGGAGTTTGTGCGATAATTTTTATTCCTCGATGAAGGTACAATGGTTGTCTTAGAATAGGAGGATGCAACTCCACTACCAGTAACAGGTCTCTGCACATCTGAATACTTGGGGCCGTCGTAACACGACACAGGACCATAAAACGCATCATAGACATATCTAGGATCCTGATAACCAGCAGTAAAACCTCCTACCGGAGCACCATTTCCATACAAATTGCTTGAGGTGTTAAGTGTGGTCTGGTTATTTGGTTTCACTGGAGCTGTTCCGTTGCTTCCTTTAGCCATACCAGCACCAGATGCAACATTCTTGCTTTCCGCAGGTAGTGTCTTCACAACACCAGCTTTGTTTGCAGAGAGATCCCCCTGGGTAGGGGTGGCAAGAGATGAAGGAAATGGTCCACTGGGGAAAAAGGTAGGATACTGGTACTGCTGAGCACCATACATTTGGCCATCTCCACCAACTTGTGGAGCAGGGCTTGTTGCCGGCGAGTAAGGATATGCTGCATACCCATAACCCTGAGGATACACAATAGAGCCATTCTCACCATAAATTCCCTGGTAAGAATATCCAATCACCTAAACAGATACATAGAGAAGCAAAGTTACACGAATAGAAGTAAAGTCATACACGAATAGAAGCAAAGTCAGTATTATATCGAAGAATCACTAATTATAAAACGAATAAAAGCAAAGTAAGCAGACAAAAACATACACGAAAAATCACAATTTCACAAACCAGTTATTAACTCCAGTGCGTATTGTTCGATTCAACGTCTGTGAATCAACTGGAGCAGTGAGTCTTGCTCGATTTGTGGCGTTTGTCGCAACCCTTCCTCTTCCATGGGGAGCCATCTGAAGCTGAGAACTCGAGTTGTATGTGGTTAGGGTTTTGAAATGGATTGCAAAATTGAAAAAGAAATAGTGGATAGGTTTCCAAAATTGGGAGAGAACGAGAGATTGGGGAATTTTGGTTATAGATTTGTGGATAGAAGGAGATATTGTGGGAGTTTTGGTTGTAGATTCGTAGAGAGTGACAGAGAGATGTGGGGGTTAGGGTTCGTCGCGTAAAAGGGAAAGTGAAGAGAGTGAATGTCTCGGATTGGTTTCCACACTTAGAACAGTTTTTTTGGGTTTGGGCGGGTTTAGTAAAATTTGGACCCAAAATTTGGTTTTAGGCGGGTTAAATTTGCCGGGTTTATTAGCCAAAGTTTTGGTTTTTGGCCAATTCAGTCCCAAAGAGGAGTAATTTTCGATGGATTAATTCAAAATTTGGCATATCAGTCGCAAATATGTTACAAATAAGTAGCAATTTCAAAAAAAAAAAATTCCTTTATTCATTAATTATTACTTAACAATGATATTTGAGTTTAAATAATCAGTAATAATATTTTTTACTCTTTGTTTAATGTTTAGGATTTAGGGTTTAGGGTTAAACCCTAAACACTAAACAAGGAATAAGAGTGTAATATAGGTTTCACATGCTAAATCCTAAATTATTACTTAATAATGATATTTGGACTTAGGTAATTAACAATAATATTTATGACTTTCTTGTTTGGTGTTTAAGATTTTGGGTTTAAACCCTAAACACTAAAAAAGGAGTAACGGTGTAATATAGAGTTTTAGGGTTTATATATTAAATAGTAATTAGAGTTTTAGTTATTTAAAATGTTATTTAGAATTTAGAGTTTTAGGGTTTGTTTAGGGTTTAGGGTATTAGGTTTGAAGGATAGTGTTTAAGGTTTTAAGTGTTGTAGTTGATTTTATATATTAAATAGTAATTAGAGTTTTAGTTATTTAAAATTTATTTATAATTTAGAGTTTTAGGGTTTGTTTAGGGTTTAGGGTATAGGATTTGAAGGGTAATGTTTAAGATTTTAAGTGTTGTACTTAATTTTATATGTTATATAGTAATTGGAGTTTTATTTGTTACAATTTTGTTTATAATTTAGAGTTTTAAGGTTTATTTAGGGTTTAGGGTATAAGGAGAGGTCGACTTCATGTTTGTATATATAAATCTTTTTGCGACTATTTAGCGACTATTTAGCGACTATATCGCAAAAATTAGGATTAGATTTTATAGTTTATGAGTGAGATTAATGTTTAGAGTATGATCATGGTCTAGGGTATAGGGTTTGAAGGGTAATGTTTAAAATTTTAAGTGTTGTACTTAATTTTATATGTTATATGGTAATTTTGGTTTTATTTATTAGCTTTTTGTTTATAATTTAGAGTTTAGGTTTAGGGTATAGGATTTGAAGGGTAATGTTTAAGGTTTTAAGTGTTGTACTTGATTTTATATATTAAATAGTAATTAGAGTTTTAGCTTATATTTTTATTTATAATTTAGAGTTTTAGGGTTTAGGGTATAGGGTTTAAGGTTTGAAGGGTAATGTTTAAGGTTTTAAGTGTTGTATTTAATTTTATATATAAATTTTAGCGACTATTTAGCGACTGTATAAAAACAGTTACAAAATTAGGTACTACACCTGTGGCACAATATAAACGTGATATATACCGACCTTTTGCGACTGAATAAGAAACCGTTTAGCGACCCACCAAATTTAGTCGCTAAATAGTCGCTATTTAGCGACTATTTAGCGACTAATAATTTGGGGTCGCAATTTAGCGACTAATTAGCGACTAAATCCTTCTAGTCGCACAGTTAGTCGCAACTCGGTCACTAAGTAGTCGCTAAATTTAGCGACTATAAATGCAGTCGCTAATTACAGTCGCTAAAACCCTGTTTTCTTGTAGTGAAAATTACACTACAATTTTTTTTTAAAAAAAATCTATTGCAAGTTGGCCAATTTTATGGACATCTTCATCGACCCAATTTAAGATACGTACAGCACATATACTTTTTGGTATGTTTTATTTTTTGAAAAAGTACTTTTTGTTATGGTTGTCAAATCCTAACTGTATAAAGTAGTTTTATGTATGGTAGTGTTTGTTATATAAATTTTCCCAGTATATACTCTACAATAAGCATGGTTATTAGGTTAGCGACGTCCTCTACAAGAAAACAACGAATTAACGACTGCATATTACAACTGATTATTTTTAAACGCAAAAGTAGCTAATTTGCGACTAAATCATAGTCGCTATTAATCAATCGCCACATAGTCACAAAGCTGTCGCTAATTTCGGACAATGTTGAGACTGTTATTAGATTATCAAAATTTTAAAATTGTACATTTAGATTGAGAGTACATATGAAACCCCATTGATGCTCCCAAAATTTTGAGATTTGATGATATATTGAAGATATACTTGAACTAATTGGCTTGGTGGTTTCACATACCTATGTGTCGGACTGATGAATCTGAATAGATTCAATTCGTACATATACAGATTTTTTCATTAATTGATCAAAACATATTAATTTATTATGTTATATGTCTTTCTTCTGGTGTTTAAAAGTAGTTAAAATGTAAACTCTAAAAACTTTCTCTTTCATATGTGAGTACTACCCGTTAGCTAATCTATACCTATGAACATCTAGATGTGTTGGTTATATAAATGAATTAAGAGAGTACTTGAACATGAAAGTGGTCTAGTCTTAGATTGAGAGCATATCGGAGGATGAAATTTGAACAAAATGCGTTCGAAGGATTTCCTATGAGAACATCTGTGGAATCTATTATGCCCTTATTATGTTTGTGTGAAATACGAAAAAGTTAAAAGGTATTGAATAACGTTTTGGTTTTGGAATTCCTCCTATGTTTAAGCTATAACTCTTACAATATTCAATATTATAGTTCACACTGTATATATGCATGACAATTTTAAATATTTTTCATTTTATATTTTCCTAATATAAAACATATAATTTATATGACGTATTTTGTATAGGAAATAATGTACTTAACTTGAAATCGAAATTAAACATATACACTTATAAAAGGTTTAAGGATAAAGATCAAACTAAATTGGGTGTTCGGGTATCCACTCGGGTTTGGGTTGGGTTAGGGGTTAGACACCTGTTCGGGTATTTTTATATATCGGGCCGGATTCAGTTCGAGACTTATCAAGCTTGGGTATCTGAAGTTATAAAAAATGTTTGAAAACTCGAAATCGGTTCGAATCGGTTCAAATACCCATTCATATATTTTTGTGGAATCGGTTCGAATCGGGATCTGTTTTTTGGATCATGTTCGGATTCGAATTTTGTGTTTCAGGTAAATGCCTAGACCTACTTTAAATCATGAACTGAAAAAAAAACACACAAACAGAAATAATTTATTTAGAATAATACTTGTTTTAAAAAAATAGCAAAATTTATTAACCCTCCAAATTAACATGCCCAATTAAATTACTTTCCCCCTTAAACCTAGTAATTTTAGGCCTAAAATTAAGTTAGCCCGCCCATAATAGTTATTTCCCTTCCAAATCCAATTTGTTTACGACAAAGTAAAATCCGTAACTCTAAAACCATCTCATTTCTCTTTCTCATCCCGATTTCTCAAAATTAAAATGAGAAATCGAAATCGAGTCTCTGAATCTGTGAATCAAAATTTCTAAATCTATGTTTGCAATGGCTGTCCGTGGAAGAGGAAAGAGAGAAGGAGGAGGAAGGGTTGCGACCAACACCTCAAATCGAGCAAGAACAACTGCTCCAGTTGATTCGCATACGTGGAATCGAAGTAGAGCCACTGCTTCATGTGATTCACATACGTCGAATTGGAAAATGACTTCGACAAAAATGTTGTATCTCCCATCCAGTATAACTTCATGCCTGCAAACCCTCAAGCTACTAAGTCTCAACGAAGTCCTCATGTTCCAATCTTCCATTCTCAACGGGTCTGACGTCAGATGTTTTCCACATTCAAAGTCTGTTTTCCAGACCGCGAGGAGCCATCCTAGAGCATATCCATCCTACATAATAAGACCATCTTCTACGGGTGAAGCTCGATTCGATTCTCCATTTCCTCAGTCTCGAATCTCTGCATCGCCTCAACCTCGAGCCTCTGCATCGAATCAATCTTACCATTCTCTTCCTCACAGTTCTCACACCAGTCAGAAGATGATGAAGCTTCTTTTGACGAAGATGCTCCAAGGGAACCAATACATGAGTAAGATGTGCTCGCTGCTTTACATGAGATGCTTGTTGATATATCACGGTTTTTACCGGTTTTATGCCATGATATAAGTATGTTTTAGAGTCTTTTGTGTTTCTTTAGAGTCATTTACAGGTGTTATTAGGTACACGCACGTTTGGAGTGGATTTGGAGTTATTGGAGCTATTTGGAGCATTTTGGAGTTTTGACCCGAGAGATTATGCTCACTGTCCAGAACAGAGGTCTGTGTCGATCGACGCACATCAGCATCGATCGATGCACAACGCGTTGGGCCAGACTCGCGAGAGTTAATGAAGAATGCTGATATTGCAAAGTTGCCCAGAGGTTCCAGATAATTACACAGAAGCCCCAAGACGTGTTTTAGCTATTTAATTAGGTTTTTAGATCAGTTTTTAGATACGCTTTCATACGCTAACATACTTTAGAGCAGAGAGTTTTTAGAGCTTTTGGGGCTGATCTAATCCTGTACTACATCTTGTTTTTGGAGAAGATTTTGAACCCCTTTACTCCTTTATTAATCTCTTTTATGCAATCTATTAATTCATTGATTATGTTTTCATATTCCATGTCTGAGTAGATTCATAGTTAGGTTTAGGGATTCTCAATAAGGATTTCATGACTTGTTAGATATAATTAATTCAGTTAAGGATTCATATCAATAGATGTTCTTCAATCTAAATTGTGTTTAATGCTAGTTCTAACTTGATCACTTAGAATCTAGATCTTCGGTTGCTAGATTAGCACGAAAGTGTGATTTAGAATCTGAACTATTTAGGTTGAGCAATATAATTACTCGCAAAGAAATTTGGTTTAATTAGATTGTGAACATATCGAACTTGATCTTTAAAGCTGGTTTAATCTGTTAGGAATTACAAAGACATTTGGATTTCTGCAATTAGGCTTAGAGAATTCTCACAACGAAAGTTAGTTAATTCTATATCTGTGTTTTGAGTTCTTGAACTGTGTTTAATTAGATCCTGACTGAATGATTTGTCTGCTTGTCTGATTTTCTGAGAATTCCCTAGACTTAGCGCCCTTAGTTTATTGCTTACAACACAACTTGCTACTGATTTACTTTCTTGCTTGCTTTTTAGTTTCTCAATACAATTTGCTTTCTCTTAGTTTAATCTCTTTAGTTCTAATCCTATCGTTGCCTAGAGTCCTCGTGGATTCGATCCCTAAGTACTACATTGATATTACTGTGCACTTGCAGTTAGTATAGGGTAAAACTCTGAGACCTATCAAGTTTTTGGCGCCGTTGCCGGGGACTCTTAGAGTCTTCGATAGATTCAAACTTAGGGTTTTTACTAGGATTTTTATTTTTTTTTATTTTGGTTACTGATTTTTTCTCTGTTTTCTCTCTGTCGCAGGCTTCAAAATCGCATAGCATCGACCGTTGCACTTTCTGTGTCGATCGTTACTAGGCGATTGGAGTTGAATCGATCGTTGCACTGTTAACATCGATCGTTGCTTGGCGATTACAAACGGTTTATGCAGAAGCGTGATACCAGAAGTAATCCGAATACTAATCTCGTAAACCTCCAACTCGAAGAGCTTGCTAGACTAGAGAGGAATAACAGAAGAGTTCAAAGAGAAAAGATGGTTGTACAACGTGTGATCATAATGCCTGATGCTCAAGGTGTCCTAAGGGACCAACAAAACAATCCGTACAATGCTGCTGGGCAACGGATTGACGCTGAAGGGATTGCTATCCCTGATCCTCCTGAGCATCCACAACAGGAGCAGAGGATGGTTGTTCATGAGAGAACATTAGCTGACTACAACCGACCGGACGAGTTTCATGCCAACCGGTCAGCTCTTGTACCTCCTGGTTTTGAGAGGAATGATTTTGAGATCAAGAACATCTACTACTCTCTTCTGAAGAAGAATGCCTTTCATGGGCATCCGACTGAGCAGCCAATGGATCACATAGATGAGTTTGAGGACATAGTCACCGGGATTAAGTATGATGGAGTGAACTATGACCCGGTGACTATGACTATCTGTTCCTCAAGCTTTTCCCCTACTCTCTCGCTGGAGATGCTGCTGCCTGGCTAAAACAACTTCCACCTGGGAAGTTTGAGACATGGGATGCTGTGAAGAGTGAGTTTCTGAGACACTTCTATGATGATGCTCGCTCCGATCAGTCTAGACAGGACATTCTTACCTTCACTCAAGGTCCGACAGAGCCTCTTAAGACTGCCTGGATGAGGTTTAAGAAGTACCAGCGTGACTGCCCGCATCATGGATTTACTGAGGTAACATTGCTAGGTATTTTCTTTAGAGGCATAGATCTTCCTTATCAGACTGTGTTGGAAAATTCTAGCAATGAAAACTTCAACACTAGGACTCCTGCGCAAGCTAAGCAGTTGATAGATAACTTAGTAAGCAGTAGTAGCTGCAAGGCTACTGATAAGAGGAGGAAGGAATCCTATGGGAAGGTAGAGAATTTGGAGATTGCTGATATTAGATCTAAGCTGGACACAGTTTGCAATCTTCTAGCTGGGAAGAAAGCTGTTAATTTTGCCCAAGATGTGGAAGTAATCCAAGCTAAAGAAGATGGACAAGAAGAAGATGTGAACTACATCGGAGGATTTGGTTTCCAAGGTAACAGGTTTGGTAATCAGCAAGGTAATAGATTTTTCAGTGGTCAGAAGAGTGCCTTCACAGGCAATCAAAACTCTTCTGGCTTTGGACAGAATGCTGGATTCCAGAAGACCTTCCAACAAGGTAACCAGAGGACTTATGGATCTTCATCTTATCAGACTCCTCCTGCTGCTAATGCTCATGAGAGTAAGATGGAGAGTATGATGGAGCAGCTGCTGGAAGGACAAACTAAGATTGATGTGGACTGCAACAAGAAGTTGGATGCTGTTTATGAGGATCTCAATGAGAAGTTTGAGTCTCTAAGTACTCATGTGAAGCAATTGGACACTCAGGTGAGCCAAATTTTAAACTCTGTCAAGGGAAAGAGTGTTGTAGACACCCACATTAAGGCCTGGTCAGTGTACATTGATGATGGATCACACCTAGGTAAAAGATTTGAGCTAAGTACAGCTGAACTGGTAGAAGAGGCTGAAATTTCTGATTTTGGGGAAAATCTTTTGGGTGGAATCTGTGAAAATTTGACTGCATCGATCGATGCACCCTTAGCGTCGATCGTTGCATGGCGTGGATAAACAGATTCACAGGATCCCTATGCAGAGGCAGACCAAGAGCTTAACCGTTTATTCCCTGGAGTGTCTGAGATAACTCAATAGGAGATCTATGCACAATCCATTCGATTATATCCTAAAGTGTCTGAGGTGATTCAACAAGAGATTGATGAGCTTAAAAGGCTGGAAGAGACTGGTGAAGAGTTGGAAGAAATTCCATCATCTGATGATCCACCTTATCACCCTTGTGTGCAAAGGTACTTGAAGAAGATGTTGCCTATGGATGAAGAGCTGAAAGATTGGGTTATAGTTGTTCCTCAATAGATAAGTAATGTGCTATTGACCAAGATTCCTAAGAAGCTACCTGATCCTGGGATTTTTGTACTGAGTTGTTCAATATTTGAGGATAGTTTCAAGCGCGCTCTGTGTGATTTAGGAGCTGTTGGAAGTCTCATGCCATACTCTGTGGCAGAGAAGCTGGGTATGATGGATTTTTCACCCACTAGGACCTCTTTTGTCCTAGCTGATCAGTCAATAAGGATTCCGGAAGGAGTTCTTGAGGACGTCCCAGTGAGAGTTGGGAACTACTTAGTTCCAACAGACTTCTTGGTGCTTAAGTATGACAGTGAGCAGGATGATGCTTTGATACTGGGTAGACCATTCTTAGCCACAGCTGGAGCGGTAATAGATGTGAGGCACAGTCTGATTGATCTCCATCTAGGAGATGAGCCACTGCACTTTGAGATGGACATGCTGCGTAAGCCGCTGATTGATGGGCAGACTTTCACCATTAGGGATGGATATGGAGAGCAGATAAGCGAGACTTTGGTTTCTGATCCACCATATCAGTTTCCTCCTTTTCTTGGACGAGCCCATACTGAAGATGCTTACTCTCCACCATGGATGAGGAGACTTGAACAGAGGCAATCACAGTCTCTGTCAGGATCTCCAGCAAACTGATCTTGTTCGTCCGGTCAAGCTAATGACCTTAAACAAGCGCTGAGTGGGAGGCAACCCACTGTTAGGTTTTAATGTTTTTCTTTCTTATTTTTGGTGTTTTCTTAGGATTTCACGTTTTTATTTGTTTTTGCTAAGTTTTAGATACAAAACACTGTCTGGAGATGTGTGACGATCGTTGCTACATGTGCAACGGTCGTTGCAGGGAGATATGACGAAGAGATAGGATCGCCTTGTGACGATCGTTGCGGTCCTGTGCAACGGTCGTTGCAAATGGTTTAAATTGCAAAATTAAAGTACGCGTGCTAAACCGGAATTAATCTGGTTCAACAGCGTCGATCGTTGCACCCTTGCATCGATCGTTGCTCCCACGACCCAGGTAAGTGCCTTAAACCCTTTTCTCTTCTCTTCTTCTCCACTTCGCCGTCCGTACACACGAATCTCCTCTCACCTAAATCTCTCATTTCTTCATCATTTTCTCTGATTCAAAGCTTGAATTTACTTATTTTCACACCCCCTATCTATTTCTCCAACCCATTTGCATTGATTCCAAGGTATGAGCTCTCATTTTCATCATTTTCGAAATCGGTTCTAGGGTTTAGAAATTAGGGATTTTTAGGCTTGAAATTGATGAACCCGTACTCATTAGACTTGATTAAGGATGTTTGGTGATGGTATTCGGCTGATTGTGAGGTTTTGGAACGAATTTAGAACTGATCTTTGAGATTATATGTCGGCTGTGAAATCGCCCTGCAACGATCGACACACTTGTGCAACGGTCGTTGCTCTGCGATTTAACAGGGAGTTTCTGCCGAGACTTACATGTTTTTATTTTCTTGCAGATGCCTCCTCGACCAGCTCGCAAACGTAGAGCCACCGCCACAGCAGCTACAGCTCATCATCATCCACCAGCTGAGTGGTTCCATTGAGAATCACCACAACCTGCGGACTATCAGAGAGTTCAAGCAGCGATACAGCCACCATGGCCTAGAGCAGATGCGCAGCTGATTCCGACAGATAAGGTCTGGGGCATGGAGATTGATGGCGCCCAAGACTGACACGTTCATAGAGAGGCCATTACTTGACCATTGGAATGAGTTTGACACATTGCTCTACAATGGTTGGTGTGGCATGACGCTTAAGCCGACCAAGTTTGCAAATTATTTGACTTGTTAGAGTCTGGGCATCGATGAGCAAGTTCTTGCATTGTGTAAGGGCATTGGTCTGGGGACAATGCCTATGCAGCCTCATGAGATGCACCCTGAGTTGGTAAGACAGCTGCTGGCCACTTGCAGAGTGATCTACCCTGACCCAGAGAGCAGGAAGGCTTCAGGAGGTTTCTTTACCTTCATGTGCTTAGGATGCAGGTATCGGATTCCCCTTCTTGATATCTGTAGGATTTATGGATTCAGCACTGAGCCTGCGCGCATTGGTATGTCTCTTCCGTGGGATGTGGAGGAAGCTCAGTATTTCTGGGAGTGCATTGGTAATGGTCGGTATAACTCACGGACTACAGGGGTGATTCAGGTTAGGCATCCTGTTCTCCGATATGTCTTGCGCATCTTGGGATGTACTTTTTTGTGCAAATATGAAGCCAACAAGATGCGTAAGAACGAGATGGAGATGCTGTTCATAGGACTGAGGGACCAGTTTGAGGATACTGTTCTGAGAGATCCCACTAGAGGACTCAACTTGGGAGCTGTCTTTGCCCATCATTTATGTGAACTGCAGAAGAAGCCATTTGATGGTAAGGGCACTGAGACAGTAGGGAGTCTTCTTACTCCCATTTTCAGGCATTGCAGGATTCCCTTAGAGGGCACAGAGTGTAATGACGGCAAGGAGTTCCTTGATTTCAGCCACCTGCAGAGCGCTACATGGCTCAAGGAGGGACGTATATGGGTCTATTATGACCCTGCCACTGAGAAGCGTGGTGTGGATCTTCCTGCTGTTGGTCTTACACAGATTGATACGCTGGATGCCTTGAGATTCCGGCCCCCTACGAGAGATCAGCGCATAGTTCCTTCTATGGCTCATCCGCTGGGAGAGCCTTCTACACGGGCTTCTACTTCATCTGCGTCTGCACCTGCTGGCCCTTATCCCGAGCCTTCGATGCCTTTTGGTGATATGTCTGAGGCAGAGTGGAGAGAGCGTGAGGATGGCATTCTACGGAGCATCTGGAACTTCATGCGTACCTGCACTTGCAGGAGACAGCCGCAGATACACCATCCAGGACCTTCACGACGTAGACAGCGATCTCCGACTCCCAGTTCTTCGAGTGGTACTGATCGCATTGATGGGATGGAGGATGAGTGAGAGTAATGGCTTCTCTGGATATCGGTTCTGTATTTCTTTTTCATTTTTCTTTTGCACTTTTCTTTTGATTTTGTTAGGATGCTTATGTCTTTGGATGATATGCTTGCATTTGAACTATATGTTGCTTTGATTTTGCTCGTCTACATTGATTTTCAGCTTTCAGGTTCGAAAATTGAGATTTTCTCACGGACTAACCTGCTGACTGATCCGAGAAATCGCAGTGCGTCGATCGACACAACCTTGTGTCGATCGTCACAACACGAAAAAAATCGCCTAGCAACGGTCGTTGCATTTATGTAACGATCGATGCTTGTGCGACAGAGGTAAAAATCAGACAGAACTCAACAGATCCATAACATTTTTTTTTCTTTCTTTTTACCAACCCTTAGCTTAACACTACTGGGGACAGTGTGTTTCAAGTGTGGGGGGAGGTGCTACTGACTTTTATCTTTCTGTTTTCTTAGAGTCAGTCCGTTTTTCAAAAAAAATTTGTTTTATTGAGTCAAAACCAGTTTAAGTAAGAAACAGTGAATTTTGGAGAAGTTAACAATATCTTGCAGGAACTTAAGTAACCACTGGGATGAAGCTGAAAGATCAATCTATGACTATTAGAAAACCCAACACGGATCAACCTACTGAGGAAACCCATATCAATTCAGGTATTCAGAGGATCCTTTACTGGCTTCACCCTTAACCTGACTTAATTTCTCACCTAAGGGCTTGGTATACTTTGAGTCGGATTCCTTTGTTAGTTCTGACACAGCTTGTAAACATGTACGAGTATGGTTCCCTTCTCCCCTTCCATAAAGTAAAAAAAAAATATAAGTAATAAACTGAGGATGAGCTAGTAGCTCCGAAGTGGTCTCTGGGAGTGGTAGCTACAACTATCATATCATGTGCATCCATGGAATGTGTCCAAAGTACACCCCTTAACGGGAAGAGCACTGAAAAAAAAAATGATACCCAATGGAGAAAAATCAGAATGCTAAGGAAGGGAAAAGAGAAGAAAAGGAACCATAAAAAGATAGTATGGTGGTCTAGAGCTGGCAAAGTAAGAATCCATGTGCCCTTTGATCGATAATCCTTAGGTGAGACCGCACTTAATATACTTAAGAATTCAGTAGGGTGAATTTGAATTGCTTGGATTGATTGTGGAGTTTATTTAGGACAGTTGCTAAGTGTGGGGGAAGTACATGTTGGTCTTGATATCTTGCAGTTGATTCTTTCAGTGGTTTACTAAGGGGAATCTGAGTGTTGTTGCTTCTAGGACAAAAAGAGTTTCTGAAAGTTTTCAAACCTCTTCACCATGTTTTAGTTCTCTGTTTTGCTTGAGGGCAAACAAAGGCTAAGTGTGGGGGAGTTGATATATCATGGTTTTTACCGGTTTTATGCCATGATATAAGTATGTTTTAGAGTCTTTTTGTGTTTCTTTAGAGTCTTTTACAGATGTTATTAGGTACACGCACGTTTGGAGTGGATTTGGAGTTATTGGAGCTATTTTGAGCATTTTGGAGTTTTGACCCGAGAGATTATGCTCACTGTCCAGAATAGAGGTCTGTGTCGATCAACGCACATCAGCATCGATCGATGCACAGCGCGTTGGGCCAGATTCACGAGAGTTAATGAAGAATGCTGATATTGCAAAGTTGCCCAGAGGTTCCAGATAATTACACAGAAGCTCCAAGACGTGTTTTAGCTATTTAATTAGGTTTTTAGATCAGTTTTTAGATACGCTTTCATACGCTAACATACTTTAGAGCAGAGAGTTTTTAGAGCTTTTGGGGCTGATCTAATCCTGTACTACATCTTGTTTTTGGAGAAGATTTCGAACCCCTTTACTCCTTTATTAATCTCTTTTATGCAATCTATTAATTCATTGATTATGTTTTCATATTCCATGTCTGAGTAGATTCATAGTTAGGTTTAGGGATTCTCAATAAGGATTTCATGACTTGTTAGATATAATTAATTCAGTTAAGGATTCATATCAATAGATGTTCTTCAATCTAAATTGTGTTTAATGCTAGTTCTAACTTGATCACTTAGAATCTAGATCTTAGGTTGCTAGATTAGCACGAAAGTGTGATTTAGAATCTGAACTATTTAGGTTGAGCAATATAATTACTCGCAAAGAAATTTGGTTTAATTAGATTGTGAACATATCGAACTTGATCTTTAAAGCTGGTTTAATCTGTTAGGAATTAGAAAGACATTTGGATTTCTGCAATTAGGCTTAGAGAACTCTCACAACGAAAGTTGGTTAATTCTATATCTGTGTTTTTAGTTTTAGAACTGTGTTTAATTAGATCCTGACTGAATGATTTGTCTGCTTGTCTGATTTTCTGAGAATTCCCTAGACTTAGCGCCCTTAGTTTATTGCTTACAACCACAACTTGCTACTGATTTACTTTCTTGCTTGCTTTTTAGTTTCTCAATACAATTTGCTTTCTCTTAGTTTATTCTCTTTAGTTCTAATCCTATCGTTGCCTAGAGTCCTCGTGGATTCGATCCCTAAGTACTACATTGATATTACTGTGCACTTGCAGTTAGTATAGGGTAAAACTCTGAGACCTATCACTTGTCTAGTCAGGCTGTGAGATATAAACCATTGTCCTCTCTCCCACATTGGAGCCTCAAACCACATGGTAAGTTTTGTTCATCTATATTGACGGAATACATATTACAAGTTCCTTCCACTTGATTTTCTATAGGTTTGGTATATTAATGGAATACATATTACAGATTCCTTATGTGTTCATTAATTTTTTGACGAAATTAGTGAAAGATGAGAGTGGAACAATGTTGAGATAAGCAGCTAGCTTCATTCGTTTGTGCTTTATTCATTCAGTAATGTTGAGATAAGCAGATAACAATGTTGAGATAAGCTAACATTCGTTTGTGCGTTTGTGTATTTTGTTATTCAGCTAACAGTGTTGAGATAATCAGCTAGTCTCGGAAACAAATATCTGATTTATAATGTTTAGCTTCCCATGAATCATGTTTCATTCCTGGATGTTCCAACTACATTATGTTGTTGTTCTCTGCTTTTGTTTTGTTTAGTTAATGAGAAGATGACAGTCTTTAACTGAATTAAGCAGCCACATTCAATGTTTTGTTTGATTAGATACTCTGGCAGTTCTTGTTTCTTTTGGTGTTTGCGATTGATTTTCCTTATCATTTTCATCAGCTTGAATACAATTAATCCTCTCAATACTGATTTTAGTGATGTTGATACCATTTTGTTTATGTGTTTGTAAGTTTGGTAAGAACAAGTCTGCATTGACTAGGAAGATTACAAAGGTTTTACAAACAAATTTGATGTGGCATATTAATTTCAGTTGCGTTGGTCTTCCAAGAGAAAAAGATACTTTCTGGAATTCGCGGTAAACTTCTATAGCCTCTGCTTCAATCTTCATATTATTACTTTTGATTGTTTCTTTTGATCACTAACATCAATCTCACCTCTTTTTATAGAAACAACACACCTAGCATCCCTCAGTTATAGGTGTTGTTCAAGCAAAATTCGAGAAGATTTGTAAAAAGCGTATGTAGGACATGGTTTTCAAGGCAGCGACTAGTAGAGAGCAACTGTCGTTGATACGCTGTGGAAAGAAATGTGTGACTATTGGTATTGGGACAAAAAAAGAATCCAAAACAAAGATTGCCATCACATCAGCAGCTCGGTTGTCCCACCGTAATGGAAAAGGCCCTCACAAGCATGTATCAGGCCAAAAATCTTACTTATAAGTTGAACAAGAGATGGTAAGTCCAATCATTAAGTTGAATTGTTTAACCTTTTCATTGTTTAACATATCTCCTCTATCATTAACCTTTCGTTGTTTAACATTTCTGGAAGTGGAATTAAGAAGACCATCGACTATTACTGAAGTATTCATTAGGATCATACGAAAAAATGGGACTTTTGTCGATAAAAAGGCGCATGAAGTTGCTGAGACATATAAGAAGAACAAGAAAAAGTTGGCTGACCTCGAGTATGACGAGTGTTATGATGGTACTTTACGTCATCCACAACTATCTCTAGATGAGGATAACACGCTCTTTCTTGAGGTAAAGTGCTTCTATATGTATTCTTTCTTCTGACATTATTGTTTTGAAAAACTGTTAAAGACTAATACTCTTTTGTTTTGTTTGCAGTCTACTTTTACAAATGACATAGGAGAATTCTATGGAATTGAAAGCCTAAGAAGTTACATCAACGGGAAACAGATGTATTAGGGAAGCTCTTCTTCTTTCACAAGCCTGCAACAACAGTTCGAGGAAGCTAACTGCAAAAGAGCCAAACAACAACTTGTTGCAGATGAGAAACAAGCAGAGATCAAGAACTTAGAACTCATGAAGAAGTACTTGACCACTGACCTGGATTTTCTCGCCTTCCTTGCCGCTCAATCGAATCCCACAACTAATGAAATACCGATGATGTACGAACATAGGTCTCTTATCTTTCCCTCTACTTAACTTCAAAAATTTTGTGTTGGTACTTGTTAACTCCTTGGCTTTTAGAATTTTTATGTTTGAACTTATGTGTTGATACTTTTTAACTCCTTGGCTTTGGAGTTTGTATGTTTGAACATATGTGTTTGGTGTTGTTTGTATGTTTGACTTTGTGTGTTCTAAATATAAGTTTGTCATGTTTTAAAAGTTCAAAGGCTTCTTTTGTAAAATTAATTCGTAATTACAATCAACAGACCCAATTCAATCAACAACACAATTATAACAAAAATGGAATACCAAATTGTGAAATCGGGAATTAAAAGTAGTCACTAATCAGTCACAAAATAGTAGTAATTCAGTCACAAAACAGGCGAAAGACAGTTGTGAAATAAGCACAAACTACTAATTCGATGCTCTGATAACTCACGAAATAGTCCCTAAAGAGTCACAAAGAGGTCACAACACAGTCGTTAAAATTTACGTTTGATTAGCGACTACAAACAAACAGTCGCATTTTAATCGCATTGCAGTCGCAAAATTAAGCGACTAAATTGCGACTCAACCGCAACGTCCTAAAAACAGTCGTAAGTAGGTGGTTTACCGACTGTTTTCATAGTCATGAATTCTATGTTTCTTGTAGTGGTAGTGCAAGTGGATTGGTTTTCTAATGCTCTAGATTTAAACTTCTTTTGGTACAAAATAATATTTTTTAAATCGGAATTTCCAAATGCTGATTTGATTTGAGGCATGTGAAACTTCACAAATTTTCTTTTTTTGGTAAAAGAGAGTTCATAAGTTGACTTTCTTTCCGGCTGTGTGGTTAATTAAAGGTTACAAGACTTTATAGTTGTTCTAATTTCCTGTTTATACTTATATTTATATACTATTGTTATATTCTTGTAACTTCACAAAATATTACACATTTGTATTAATTATAAAAATCCAACACCACATTTGCCAATTTTTTTTAACAAACATTTGCCAAGTTGAACAGCGCGTTTACCAGACGCGCTCACCCTTTTCTCTCCCAACTCCCGTAACAGCAGTCCTTCGTCTCCGCCGCGCGTGACGCCTCTCCGGCGTCCGGTTTCCACCGGCGTCGCGAGAGGGCCTTCGGTTTTCGACAACGCTCCCCTAGTCCAAGTTCGTGTTCCGGCTCAGCGATTCTCCAATTCTCAGATCTGCATCAGCTATTCAACCGGGGTCGCCTCTTCTAATCGGCGTGGTGTGGCGTGCTTTGGGCTGGCTGGAGGCGCACCGGAAAGTTCTTCTCCTGCCTCTGACTTGCTTGAGGACGGCGGTCATGGCGACGGGAAGCTTTCTCTTTTCTCGAGATGCGTCTCTTCTCCAGCCTTGTGGTGAGTGCGTCCGCGGAGGTCCGGTTTGTCTTCTCTGATGGTGTGGCGGAGGCGACGCGAAGCTGGCGACGGCTTCTTCGCACTGCTCTGTCTTCTCGTCGCATAAGTTCTGGTTTCTGGTGTTGTAGTCGGCGCCGTTCTCCCTTTGGTCCTCCGTCTCGGTTGGTCTCCGGCAAAGGCTCCAGGCTGGTGGATCTCTTAGCTTCCGGCTTTTCCATAGCGAGTTGGGCAGTGGTGTGGGCTGGTGTCGCGTTCTGGTTTTGCAGGCCAAATCATCGGCCCATCTACTCGGTTTGTTCGAGTCCATTTTCTAATTAGCCGTGATTGGATTTGTTTGGTTTCTGGCTTGGACTCTTTGGTTTTAGGCGGCTTGGGTGTGGTAGATTTGCTCCGGTTAGGGTTTTAGAGTCTCGCATTTCTTTAGATCTAGGAGGAAGTAGTAAGGCTACGGAGTGGTGATGTGTGGTTCTATGCTAGCTGACTACGGGGAATGTACTTGGTAGCAAGAACAGCCGCTATTAAGCACCGTTAGTTAGTGTTGTCGTTGGTTAGAGCCGGATCTAGGTGTGTTTTTTGAGCGTCGATCGTTAGATGTGGAGGATAGTCATCGGTCGGGCCTCTCTTACCGTCGTTGAGGAATGGCTCTTTTCTTGCGCAACAGGATGAATCGGCTTCCTAGATCTTTGTTGCGCTTCTCTTGTCCGATCCAGAACCCCTTTGCCTCTGCTTTTTGCTTGTCTAGGCCGGGTTCCAAGATTTTATCGCTAATTTGGATTCTGATGCTACCAAGCAAAAGAGACAGATTACCGATTGTCATATGCTTCCATGTTTTTTACCTTTTTTTGTCATGGAACCATTTTCTTAGGTCTTACAGTTTGGTAAACAAGTTGTAACACCGGACCTTCATTTTTAATGATATTTACATCTTTAGCAAAAAAAAAAAAAAAAAAAAAAACATTTGCCAAGTTTGCCAAGGCAAGACTCGATTCTCTTCCCGAAATGTTTTTACCAGAATTGCAAAGAGCCAGAGAAGAATCCAATCCTAGAGCTCAATATCACTCACTAGTTTTTCTACAGGTGTTGGGTCGGGTAATATTAAGGCACTTTCCAATAGAGCCTTTTTATTACAAATAAATCCCAATGGAAGAAACAAGCGAGGACACCTAGGTTGAGTCCACATGAACAAAGTAAAATAAACAACAAACAGAAAACGAAGTTAGTAGTACTTCTTTTAGCAAAGTTTTAGAGCAAGTTATATGTCTCCTGCTCTTTGCTTTTTCTTGCGATATCACTGTTGGTTTTGCACATTGCATGCTGTGACTAACGTGGCTGCATATTTGGAAATTGTTGATATCCGTGCGACTGATAAGACGGCTGAATAAAAACTGGATGTAAACCATTGCTTGTCCCGGGATGTGCTCCTAGGTTAACAGCTGCATAAGGCGAAGCTCCATGAACAAGGTCTGGTGACCCGTATGACTGATGTGGGATGGGTACATACATGATAAATGGTTGAGGTGTTGTAGTTGGTGGAGTCGGAGGAACTGTAGGTTGAGGTGGAGCCGGAGGAATCGTAGCTTGTTGTTCATTAAGAAACCTATACGTGAAGCTCAATGTTCCGATTTTCCCTGACGGACCAGTTGCATCGCGATTGACCATCTTCATTTCGTTAGTTAACGTAGACGAAGACGGCGTATATGAACCTAAAAGCTCATGAATCGGGACTTCCACTTCTCCAATTTCCTTATCACCCCGGATAGTCCTGTGGCAAATCAATTGCACGAAAAGGGTCAATCGGCCCTCTCGAGCTAATGGCTCGTCAAGGGTAAACCTAATGGCGTGGTCCCATATTGGGTTTTTGTAGACCCCGAAAGCAATAGGAGTATTGCTCCTATGCTTAATTATTGTTCCTTCGCGGACCGTAACCGAAGCGTACATGTCCATCCCGTGGATCCAGCTTACGCCTTTTATGTCCTTGGCCATTTTGATCACGAGTTCTAGGGGCAGTTTTGTCATGGGGGTTTGAAACTGCGGCGTATTTACGATGGGCGGATATGATCTTCCTGAATCCGAGTTTGGATAACGAAACGATGACGAGTAATCAGATAGAGAAGGATACATATTACCAGCTAGTTCCCTTTTAAACCGGTATGAGTCTATGAGAGGCTTAGCTTTGCTTCGGTTTCTCCTTTGACTTTAAGACGGAGAGTCATCAACTTCATTTTATTTCCGTTACCGTTTGTTAACGGTGAAGGCGGATTTGAGGCAAGAAGCTCTTGAACCGAGACATTCACTTCTTCAATTTCCAAGTCAACAGACCCTTCAAGCCAATAGCAATATAACTTGACGTTGACCATCAATTGACCTTCATGGGCTTCTTTCTCGCTGACGGTAAATTTAACGGGGTGATTCCACGTCGGATTAGAACCACCGTCGTAGTCAATGGGTGTTTTGACAGCTTGTGTTTGAGATTTGTCGCCGTTAGTTGAAACGACGGCGTATACGTCCATCTTGTCCGTGACATTTGTATGGCTGACGTTAGAGCATATACATTGAATGTTTTATGGGAGTTCTTAGCATGGGTTCTTAGGCAAAACGATTAAAAATATTATTCTTAAGAACTCTCCTAAGAACCGATCTTTAGTTAAGAATCCCTCCTTAATTATTCACGCTGACGTGGTAACGTGTGATTAGTTTTTTTTTTTTTTGATTTTTTTTTTTCCATCTGAAAAAAAAAATTATTATTAAAAAATGCTAAGAACCTCCAAAAGTAGAGTTCATTACTGTTCATGGTCTTAGTAGCACATATGATTTTGAGCTCGAGACTTAGATTCTCTCGGGAAGACATTTAAAAAAAAAACTTTTGTTTTTGTCTTAAGACTCTTGACAAATGTGCTGAACCAAACAATGATATTTATATACAACTTATGCGGACATTTTCAGAGGTTATCACAATGAAAAAGATGTTTTAACGGTAGCTTGTATATTACTCCCTCTGTTCCTTAATGATTGATGTTTTAGAATTTTCACACATATTAAGAAATAATTAATATTTCATCATAAATACATATTTTTCATTTATTAAAACACTTTCCAATAACTATTAACCAATAGTAGTTTAATATAGTTGTTGGAATTCACATTTTGTAAACATTAATTAGTAAAAATTGCATAGAAAACCTATAACATCAATCTTTTTGGAACAAATTTTTTTTTTTAAATATCAATCATAAAGGAACGGAGGGAGTACTATTCTAAAATATTACATTTTAGGATTTAATAACACAACTGGAAACAAAGTCCACTATTGAGCTCCTTATATTAACCAGTGATTTCACATTAAAAAAAATAATTAGAAAATGAAAGGATCTGTCAGTAACTGATCTGGTCTATGAAAACTAAAAGTGAAGAAGATATACTCGTTTGGTTTGTAATTTCTAAAGTCAACCTTATTATATTTATACACCAAATCGACGACCAGTTATACTATAAACAAATACCGTGTTGCAGAAGTAAGCAGAATCCTTCTTTATTTTGCGGAAAAAATTCTTCTACAAAACTTTAACTAGTATGAATCGGTCTATCCAATTGTGAGGCTAGCTCAGTAGCGCATATTAGATTAAAAATATTAATTATCATGTTTTTAAAAGCAATAAATGTAATTAAGCTAATAAACTCAAACCTCTTAAAATAATCCATCACATTTGTAATTATGTATATGGGATCTAGGATACTATATATTGGTGACTAAAATTTTATAAAAGTTGAAAAAATGCTGAAAAAGTACTCCTTATTAAGAACATATTAGTTAGAAGGTGATAATTACAAGAATAGTTGCAAACAACTTGACATTCAAAGACGCATACTTTTGAGCTGATGAGTGCAATTCCAGTTCTTATGCATCTCACTTGCACTTATGTTGATGGTGGACTTTGTAAGTTATCCCATATGCACTAATTATTGGAATGATAAATTTGGAGTATTAGAAAAAGTGAGCTGGGTTTGATTTTGTGAAATTTCAGTTTTTCCAGTCCTTAAGTTACTACAACACCCGAGATGCAAGCATTTTTGTTTTACAAGGATAATTTATATTGTATGAGAGTTTTTCAACTGAACAATTTCCTATAGTTCCATAGGGAAATCAGTGAGAGAGACTGATGTGTGCGTAGTTGGAACATATCAATCTCCTGTCATTGCATATATGATTGCCAAGTTGGAACATGGAGTTATGTGTACTGTGGACAACTAAGATCCTTTTGTTGCACAAGCTATGCATGTTTTCGTTATCTATCTTCATGTGCCAAAGAAAGCTGACATTTTATTTTGATCTAATACAGACAGAGAGCATGACTGTCAATGGAAGCCTCGGCAAAATCCCAAAATGTATTTAGATCAGTCACTGTTGTCACCTCACAAGAAACACATCATGGCGTTTGAAAGCTTGAGAGAAAAGCTCAAGAAATGTAAAATGAAGAAGATTAACTTTATTAACTTTTCTCCTTAATTGTTACGTTTACAATGCCAATCATATTTATACTAAGAGACAAAGAGAATCTTCTTGTTTAGCACGCGCACATGACTGGCAAGGATTGGAGAATATTATAACGGTTTGACAGCTGAATTTGATGAGGTGGCTTCTGTGTACAGAGAGCACACACATGAGCTGTGCGTGATGATGAGTTGCAGAGCTCCTCTGCTTTTGACGTGGGAGCTGGTTTTGTAGATTGTTGGGCTGAAGCTCTGGTTTTCTGAGAATGGGCTGAAGTGGTTGATGGCCCATTTGTCAATGTCTTTACACACCCCCTCGAACTTGGGGTAGGGGAACCACTACACCAAGTTTGCACCTAAGAGCATAGTAAGAAGCCTGTGGTAATGACTTGGTAAAAATGTCAGCAATTTGATGAGTACCCGGAATATGCTTGACCACCAGTTTTCCAAGAGCCACTCTCTCCCTAACATAATGATAGTCAAGTTCAAAATGCTTTGACCTTGAATGGAGAGCATGATTGGCAGTTAAAAACACTGCAGACAAATTGTCACAGTAAAGTTCAGGTGGTCTTTGCTGCGAGATACCAACTTCATGTAACAGAGAAGAAAGCCACTTAAGTTCTGCTGCAGTATCAGATAACGTGCGGTATTCAGCCTCTGTTGAAGACCTTGAGACTGTGGGATGCCTCTTAGCTGACCATGAGACAATGTTAGATCCAAGAAAGGTGCAGAGACCTCCAGTAGAGCGACGAGTCGCAGCACAGCCTGCCCAATCACTGTCGCTATAAGCAGTGAGGGAGTTGTCTGAAGATGAAGTGAGGTTGAGGCCCATTGTAAGTGTACCCTTTAGATACCGGAGGATCCGTTTGAGAAGAGAGAAATCAGTCTGAGTTGGGGAATGCATCTTTTGACAAACAAAGTTAACCGCAAATTGAATATCTGGCCTTGTCAAGGTTAGATATTGTAGTTTGCCTGCAAGGCTTCGAAAATATGTCGGATCCGAGAACAGAAGATCCTGTCCTGGAACTTTCTGCAGCTGTAGTGGTAAAGGAGTGGGCATGGGAGCTGAATCTTGCATTCCAGCTGTAATCAAGAGATCAGTTGCATACTTCTCTTGGTTTAAAAACAGTCCATCATCATGAAAATGAGCCTGCACACCAAGAAAGTAATGAAGTCTACCCATGTCCTTCATACGAAATTCAGAGCTGAGAGTATCAAGTAGCCTCTGAAGCAACAAAGTATTACTGCCTGTAAGGATCATGTCATCCACGTACAAGAGCAGATACATGACATCAGACCCTTGGAGATAATATAACAGAGAAGGATCACTCATGGAGCAGACAAAGCCAAAATTCAGAAGAAAGGAACTGAACTTGTCAAACCAGGCTCTAGGAGCTTGTTTAAGTCCATAGATTCTGAAACTTACATATATAGTCAGGTTTATGAGGATCTTCAAACCCAGGTGGTTGCACCATGTAAACATCTTCTTGTAAATCACCATGTAAAAAAGCATTCTTAACATCAAGTTGCTTAATAGTCCATTCCTTTATCACTGCAACATGTAAAACAGTTCTGACAGTAGCAGTCCTAACCACTGGACTATAAGTTTCAATATAGTCAATTCCTTCTTCTTGTTCATACCCTTTAGGAACCAATCGAGCCTTCAACTTATCCAAAGAGCCATCTGAGTTGAGCTTTGTTTTAAAAACCCACTTACAACCCAACAGACGAATAGTAGAGTCTGGTGGCACCAATACGTACGTATCTGTAGCATGGAGTGTACCAATTTCTTCTCCCATTGCACTCAACTAACCTGGATCTTGTAATGCAGTTTTCACTGTCTTAGGCTCCGGATAATTAGCTTTAACAGAGAAGAGAGCATACCGTGGATTGGGTTTAACAATGCCACTGTGTGATCGTGTATGTATAGAGGGCACTGGAACAGGAACAGAATTTACAGGGACTGAATCCGGAGAACGACTCTGAGTGGATTCAGGTGACTCAACCTCAGTATCTGAAGAATCTGCAGGAGACTGTTCTGCAGTAGACTGTTCTGATGATATATTAGTATTCTGAGTAGAGGTTGCAGGAACATAAACAGATGTTAATGAGCCTGAGGTAGGTGAAAGAACCGATGTTGTATCCTCAGACAAGCGAGGTGAAACATGGCCAGATTGCCAGGCTGAGTGCAGAGGAGTTGTAGCTGAGGGGATAGCTGATTTATACTCATCTTTAAAAGGAAACCTTTGCTCAGAGAACAAAACATGGCGACTGATATAAATAGTGCCAGTGGGTGGATGTAAGCAACGATATCCCTTGAATTTGGCATTGTAGCCTAGAAAAACACATAACAAAGATTTCGGGTCAAACTTATTCTTGGCATAGGATCGAAGATAAGGAAAACATGCACAACCAAACACCCTTAGAGCTGTATATGTTGGTGCACTACCCATAAGAAGCTCATACGGGCTTTTATTGCCAGGCAAGACTGTGGAAGGAAGCAAGTTTATAAGGTAATTGGCAGTGAAAAATGCTTCAACCCACAGATGATGAGGAGCATGACTCTCAAACAGCATAGAGAGACTGAGCTCAGTTAGGTGTCGATGTTTCCGTTCAGCAAGGCCGTTTTGCTGAGGAGTTTATGGACAAGATATCAAGTGTTTAATCCCACATTGAGCAAGATGAGTAATGAATGTGTTGCTTACAAACTCACCCCCTCCATCACTTTGAAACAGAACCATCTTTTGCTGAAACTGATTTTCTACTTGAGCTTAAAATTGTAGAAACACAGAATAGAACTCAGCTTTGGATTTCAAAGGAAAGAACCAAGAAAACCTTGTGAAATGGTCAATGAAAATGGCATAATACCGAAACCCTTGAGTAGAGATTACAGGTGAAGGTCCCCACAAATCACAATGTATCCTCTCAAGAGGTTTTACAGAAATGAAATCAGAAGAAGAAAAGGGAAGCTTGCTGATCTTCCCCATTTGACAGGCATCACACAAAGAGAAGTTTGTCTTATTCACCATAATATCTTTATTTTTGAAGAGAAGCTGAAGTAGATCCTTATGAGCATGACCTAACCGCTTGTGCCACACATCAATACTAGTACCTTGCTGACGATTGGAATAGTAAGCGAGAAACCTTGAAGGCTCCAACACATAAAGATCCTTATGTCGACTTCCTTGAGTGAGCATTTGCTTTGTCATTTTGTCCTTCACAACAACACCATCAGAATCGAATTCAATAGAACAAGGATAATCAGAAGTCAACTTGGAAACTGACAGTAAGGATTTAGTAATACCAGGGTAAACTAGGACACCCTGAAGTGGTAAATTACCTTGAGCGCTAGGCAGGGAGACATATTCGATATGGGTGATTGGCAAGAAATCCCCATTTCCAACTATCACAGTGTCATCACCATGATAAGGCTGAGCATCCTGAAGATGGGAAGTAGAGCTTGTGATATGAGCAGTAGCACCACTATCAGGATACCACTCATATCCATCAGAGTCTGCTTGATCAGATAGCTTCATTGCAGAGAAAGCGTTGTGGAGATCTGGATTCTGGTACTCTTGATCAAAGCGACTGTAGCACCTAAAGGCAGAATGGCCATACTTGCCACAAATTTGACAGGTTGGTCGTTGGTTGGAAGCAGCCTGAGACGAAGAGCTTTGAGAACCAGATGAAAATTGTTGGTGAAAACCTCTACCCTGAGTTGAGTAGGATCCACAACCTCTTTGATTGTTTCTACCAGAGCCACGACCACCTCTGTAGCCACCTCTAAATCCACCTCTGTAGCCACCTCTGTTAACATAAAAGGCCTGATGTGGTGTAACAGATGATGATGATTCATATGTTTGAAGTTTATCATCAAATCCAATAAGCTTGAAGCTCACATCCTCAAGACTGATACCAGGAAATAGATCCATAGAATTCTCAATAACAGTAGAGATAGATTCATACTCTTTCCCTAATCCATTCAACACACCATAGATCTTTTCATGTTCAGAAATAGGAGATCCAATGGAATCCAACTGGTCACATAAACCTTTGATCTCAGCAAGATATTCCGACATAGATTTCTGCATCTTAGAGGTATTTTGAATCTTACGTTGTAAATCTAGCTTCCTGGTAGCAGTAACTCTGTTGTAATGTTTTGCTAAAGCTAACCATACCTCTTGAGAAGATCGGAGTCCATATATCGTCTTGAGGGCATTTTCAGTGAGAGTCCCAAGGATCCAAACCACGATCAGCTGATTTGTACGTACCCATTTCGTGAAATCCGGATTACTGACTTCAGAGACTTGTTCTCCATTGCGAACCATCATTGTGGGAGAAGGTCGCTGAATATCACCATTCACATAACCCAGAAGCAGCTGGCTCTGAAGAAATTGTTCGAATTGGAGTTTCCAAAGAAGGTAATTCTTATCCGAGAGTTTAAAAGTAACAACTTGAGATATTGTTAAAGATGAAACGGAGAAAGTATCATGAGAGCTATCCATGGCTCTGATACCATGAAAGCTTGAGAGAAAAGCTCAAGAAATGTAAAATGAATAAGATTAACTTTATTAACTTTTCTCCTTAATTGTTACGTTTACAATGCCAATCATATTTATACTAAGAGACAAAGAGAATCTTCTTGTTTAGCACGCGCACATGACTGGCAAGGATTGGAGAATATTATAACGGTTTGACATCTGAATTTGATGAGGTGGCTTCTGTGTACAGAGAGCACACACATGAGCTGTGCGTGATGATGAGTTGCAGAGCTCCTCTGCTTTTGACGTGGGAGCTGGTTTTGTAGATTGTTGGGCTGAAGCTCTGGTTTTCTGAGAATGGGCTGAAGTGGTTGATGGCCCATTTGTCAATGTCTTTACAGCGTTGACTCGATTTTGTAAATAGGCTCTGGTCTTATAAAGAATAGAATAGTGTTTGAAGAAGAGAAACCCAAAGGCGTGGATCAAGATTCAAGATTATTTCGGTTTCATGAACTTCCATAGAATATTCTTAGTAATCAGCAAAATTTGTAATGCCTAGCATTCATGGCTGAGTACCCTTGAATGGATTAGGAAAGGAAGACTTGGAGAGAGGACACCCGATAAGGGCATAAGATTCTAATGCGGTTGTAGTTTGTGTTACAAACTATCAATATCATGTTCAGCTTCTCTCATGTATGTATGTATGCATTCATTTGTTTTGTCATCTTGACGAGTAGCGTTTTCACTGAGCAAACATTAGGATCGTGATTCCTTTTAAACACTTATAGTAGATCATCATGGTGCACAATTTCTTTTTTCCCCGTCACCTAATGGTATTGTCGCTTTTGAATTTGCTATTGCTGTCCAATCTTTATGTCAGTATAGACGTAATTTAGTTTAGATATTCATACTTAAGCGTAATGGTTATTTTGTTACATGTTTATGTTTCTTATCGACGTTATAATTGATGCGAAGTTGGTGTTGAACCCAACAAAGTAGTAAGTAGCAATCTGAAGCTACTCCTGCTGTCTTCCTTTTCATCTGAAAGAAGACAAGAATCCTGGTGTTATATTTCATTCGTCTCCTGGTATTGCTATTTGTATCTGTATTTAGTTCTCTTTTCAGTTGCATATGAATCCGAGCAAGATGCTAATAATATGATGCTCTTCTGCTTTTATATTCCTTTGGGGGATGTTTGGGTGTTCTCTTCTCCAATATGTCATTCTTAAACACTGCTTTCTTCCAGCGCACGTCCTGTGTAAACAGGTTTTAGCATCGGTTTTGGCTATCTTCTTTGTTAACTTTTGGCTAAGCCAAGGCCAAGTCGCAGTGGCTAGTTTGCAGCATAAAACTTATTGCACTTTTTTACCAGTATGAGAAATTTAATTGGTTAAACGAGTCTATTCTATTTCAAAAGTTCTGTTTCTTTGTTTTGTTATACTTTAAGGTTAAATTTGTTTTTTTTTTTGAAGTTCACCCTAATATTATATTCTCTCCCAAGCGCCGCCTTCGAAGCACTCCACCGACGTTCACCTTTTTCTCCCCGGATAACGCCTCCTGTCGTCGCCGGGGAGAGTCCAAAGTCGCCTTAGCTTGATCTCCATCTCCTCCCCGAAATTTTCCCACGGTTGTCTCCGTCGCCTGCACCTCCTGACTTTCTCTGGTCGCTGCCGTCGTCCAACCTGTCTTCGCCGTCGATTCCTCTGCTCCGTTCTTGTCTCCTCTCAGCTCGTAGGCTTGCCTTTGTGTGTCCTCTGTCGAACCTCCTCTCCTCTTGGCGTATTTGTGCGGTTTGTCGGGGTCTCCGGTGTGCTGTTCTTCTTCCGATGTTCATAGTCGGGCTTGGTCTTTTGTTTTCTGGCTAGGTCGCGTGACTCCCTCGGAGCTGGTCGGATGTTATGGATCTGGCGATCTGTGATGTTGGTTTTGGTGGTATCGGGTTAGTCGTTAGGGATGGTTTTGGTGTTGGTTCCGGTTCTTGATTGGGTTAGAGGAACTCTGCAATATTGTTAGATCTTTGTTTCAATCCTTGGTTCTAATTTCTGAGCTTGCAGTTTTTGGTTAGTCGTTAGGTTCGTTGTGAGCGTTTTCTAGCTGTTTCCCGGTTTCGTTGATTTTGGGTTTTCAGTTAGTTAGGCTTCGTTGGAGATTGGGGTGTTTGTTTTGGGATTCTATTTAGGTGGTAATCGAGCGCGTGTGTGCGTCTCAGCCGTATCCGAAAGAGTGTAGTGGATCTTGTAGGATTCTGTCTTGTCGGATTATGAAGTCTTGGTTCGTTGGGTTTAGTTTTGAGAGAGAGAGTGTCTCTCTCTGTTTCTTCAGGTTGCAGATGTTATCGTTAGGTGGACCGTGGGCTTCTTCGGTAAATCGCGTTCAGGGTTCTCTGCGGAAATTGAGAGCTGCAAGTGAGGTTTTTATTGCTAGGCGTTGTTTTCTTTGATCTAATGTCTCATATAGTTGTAGGATTTAGCTACCGGGGACATCTCCTTTCTCCGCCGGTTTAGTTGCCTGTTGTTTGAGCTTTAGCTGCTCGATGTTTGAGCTTTAGCTGCTCGATGTTTGAGCTTAGTTTCCTATGTTTAGGATTTGTATTAAACTCTGTAATTCAGTTTGATAAATATAATCTCATCAGTAAAAAAAAAAGGGTTAAATTTGTTTCTGTTGACCATAAAAATTGTATCTGGACCATAACTACTTTTTTTTTATAGAGGATTGACCACAACTACTTCAGTTCCATAACTAAATCATATAATGTTTTCGTTTTCATCTAGAATAATTAATTAAGCTTTATCTTTAATCATACCTAATCCTTCAGAAAATAACTAATTAAATAGCTAGAACCTACACCATTGTTAGTTAAAAAAGGAAACTATTTCATAAAGGAAATTGCAGTATCTACTGTGAGGGTATCAGATCAGTTATTTGAGTCACACTAAAAAATATTTAAAAAATATTTTAAAATGAATTAATAAAGAAAAATGATATAGAAGGGAAAAATTTGTAGTTCGCGTACCCTTATCTTTATGCTCTCCGCTATTTAGGGCTGAGTATTTTACCAGAAACTCGAATTCGATTCCGAACTTGATCTGAAAACCCCGATCATGATTCGAACCAATTTTAAAAAATATATGAATGGGGTTTAAATTAAGGTATTTTGGGTATCAGATAATACTTGAATCCTTGAATCCGAACCGACTTCGAACGGGTATTCGAAGTAACCTGAAATTTATCTAACTTCGGTTAGTTCTGATTTTTTGAGTATTTTTGAGTAGTTTGAGTAGTTTTTTTTTATATTTTGGTAACTCATATATTTTTGAGTAATTTCGAATATTTTTAGATAATTTGAGTATATTTTTACGGGACTTTCGCGTAAATTAAAATATTATTGAATACTTTTGAGTAACTTTTTCGAGTTTTCAGAAATTTTATGGTAATTTCGGGTACCCGAACTTGACTCGAATCCGATAAGTCCTGAACTGAACCCGACCCGATATATAGAAATACCCGAACGGGTTCTCTGGATATAAACCTGAAAACCTAAAAACCCAAAAAACCGAATCCGAACCAAAACGGGTATCCGAACGCCCAGACCTACCGCTTTCTATAAAGTTTTATGCATTTGATTTCGTTTTAAGGGGCTTGCCTCCGGAATATTTTATCATATCGACTTAACTTCTCTCAAAACATTAGAGCATTAGTCTTCGAGTTCTTTCGGGCTTAGTATTTCTATTTCCTATTGGTATCATGTTGATAACCGATATATGTTTTTTTTTTATCTAATAATCTGGTTTATTCCGGCTTAGGTTTGTGTTATGTACCAAATTTTAATTTAATATATTGATATTTTGGACGGAAAAAGGAGAAAAGTATCAAAGATATATTTTCATTTTATTCTATTTTAACTGACTTTTTTTTTTGCATTGCTAAAAACGAAAAGATGCATCCATCTCTACATGACTTATTTTCATTTTTTTTTTAAATAACCGTAAGGATCTAAATGTTTTTAGGTATAGAGACTAATTGTATGAGGTTTTGTATATGGGTATGCGTTTGAAAACTTTTCCAAATTTAAAGCACGGTATCGTCAAATAGAAATATTTTGATAATTTTACGTTTGACGGGAATCGATTTTTGGCTTAGATCAACATAACAATTTCTCCACCAAATAAGAACCACTATACGGCAACCATTTGATTCATTTTTAATTTTCTTGTCTGATTTTTCATTTTTGATAAAATTAAAGAGAATTTTTTTCTTACCAACTTTTCTTGTCCACCTCCGGATGACTCATTTTCCTTGTCAATTTTCTTGTCTCCACATGATTTTTTTTTTTATATATATATTTTTTTTTGATAAACTAAAAGAGAAAGCTGTAAAATTAAAAGACGCAGTGTATGTGAGAATTCTTAAACTTTTAATTTAACAAATTAATTCATCAACATTGTGTTGACTTCACAAAATTGGAATCATAAAAAGTCAACGTTATGTTTTCTTTGCTAATTTTAACCTTTTCATGTTTAAATTGATGAAGTTAAAACGTTTGTTTTGAGTCTAATTTGTATATATGATAACTGAAAAATAAATTTGTTATTGCAAATACTTGAGAAACTAAATGATAATTTTGCATTTGCTGGTGAGAATATATTTGTGTTACGTTTGTGATGTGTAATTTGCATGTTTCTGGTTGTGACGGTAGTATTTCTTTGGCGATAACTAACCATTATTGTATCTTGTCATCGTCAAGTGTCAGTAATGAGAATAAGATATAAAAAATTGTTTTTAATTTTTTTTAAAGGTGTTAGCATTAGTAAAACTCTCTGTCACATAGAACTAAACATCTAAAATAAAATAATAAATTTTCATAGAAATAGATTTTTTAGTTATATTATTTTGATGAACGAAAAAACACAAATCAACTAAAAACAAAATTATAGAAAATTCAGCGTCATATATAAAACATAGTTTTTTATACTCAACTAAAGCACGTGAGAGGTTTTAGTTTTTTGCACCAATTAAAAGGCAAAAACATGATTTCGATTATGTTACTTTTTAGAAATTTTTCTCATGTCTTTACCTTGTATTGCATTGTTATGAATCGATCGCTCAAGCTAAGATATTTGAAAAAATTCTCATGTTTTCATTGCTGGAATCGATCGCTCAAGCTAATATATTCAATTATGATGATTTTCAGTTACACTGAGGTTGATCAACTCACAATACAAAATACTAAAAAATGTTTGTTTGTTTTTGGGACAAAATTCCAAAATTCCAGAAAATGAAAATTGGAGGAAATAAAAGAAATAAGAAAGATGATCGGAAAAGGTATCAAATATTATATGTATTTTAGTTGTTCATATATGCTTGAGTTCGCTTTAATATTTGAGTTAACTAAATGTTTTGGGCATTTTTTGTTCAAACTGAGATATTCGATTATATGTTCATTTTCGAAAAAAATCTCGTGGTCACATTTTCATTGCTAGATCGCTCAAACTAAGATATTCGGTTATCCTATTTTTTGGAAAATTTTCTTGTTTCTTACCTTGTGTTGTATTGCTATGAACCAATCGCTATTCGAAAATATTTCTTCTGTTCTCATTTTCCAAAAGCAGCATAATCGAATATTATAGTTTTTCGTTTCTTACCTTGTGTTGTATTGTTATGAACCAATCGCTAAAACTAAGACATTCAATTTGGTCATGTATTAAATGTCAATAGGAAGATGAGAAAAATCAGGAAAAAAGATCAAAGTTTCTGATGATGGAAATGTAAGACTTTTCTAGATCCCCTTAAAAAAATTTCTAATTTTCTGCTGTTACTATATTGTTTATTTTAAATTTATTATAAGTTGTTTATTTATGGTTTTGGACTGCCCTGAGAACTAAGAGTGGAGACTTTATTTGGGAAATACGAGTAATGTGCTCATGCAAAAGACCACTGCAAGTTATAAATTCTTAGCATTGTATATATAGACATTGAATATATATTAATAAAAAATTTTAAGTAATACTTTTTTATATTAAAAATATTGATGTTTTTGGTTTTTCACACATATTAAAAAGTTGATTTTATTAATTATTTGTTGCTTTATTTTTGCTTTATTTCATCAATCATACTTTTATATTTTAAATTACATATAAATTTCAAAATAAAATGCATCAATTGTAGTTTAAAACATCAATATTTTATAAACATATTAAATTTCTAAAACATCGTAATGAGTATTTAATAGAGTAAAAAATAAATTTGATATATATTTTTTTATAGTTTTTGCTAAATAGTATTCCCTCCGTTTCACAAAGAGTGTCATTCTGACATATTTCACACATATTAAGAAAACTCATAGTTATACAAATATACCCCTATTTAATATGCCAATAATTAAATGTGAATGACTTAAATTCATATAAAATGAACTGTGAATAGAGGGTTAAATATGAATTTTAATCTAAAAATGACATTGGAAATGTAGAATGACATTCTTTTTGAAACAAAAATTTATCTCTAGAATGACACTCTTTGTGAAACGGAGGGAGTAATACTTAGTTATTCAGTTATTTAATAGAATACAAAACTCAATGGTAGTTTGTATTAGGAAATAAATACGTTCCGCTTCTTACCAATAAAATCATTGTCTACAACCCTAAATCGCAAACGACGTAATTTCAACGTTTTTTACTGGAAAAACTGGATATCCTATTATTTGGTGGATAAGCCTTTTAAATAAACGGACGCAAACGAGTATATTCTATAAAGATCCGTTTATTATGTATATTAAACATGTCAAAAAATTGCTAGCAGGCCGTTTAGGCATGCGGATTTAGCGTCCATTTTAACATCTCTAATCATTGATGTAAACCTAAAAATCTCACTTAGTGCCACCACTTACAAAATACATCACTGTTTGACGTTCTTCTTACCTTTGTTTTTATACTTCTTTTATCCTGTGGCTTTTCTTATATTTCACCCTTAATTTTTCATCGGTTTATCTTTCTATTGTTATTAATTAAATTTTGTTTTTTTCACTAATAATTTTTTTTTTTTAACCCTTTTTTAATCTGATTGATTTAGAACACATTACATAATATAAGAAGTTCACAAAATGAAGAACAATGAGAAGCTAATGGTCTTTCCACAAGGAAACCAATTGATAATGACACACTAGCAAGACCATGCCGATCTTTTTCCGAAACAAAATAGAAAATCAGACGTTCCCAATCCTACATTAGCAGGCAGACTTCTACTTTTAATACCTTTTGATAATTCTCATATAAGATAGATCTTCTTCAATTGCTTTGTCAAATTTTCCGGAAAGAGCTTCACTGAAACTACCGTTGAACAAATTTGAACATCAATAAACAAATCAGATTGATAGTTAGGAACGACAACTCCCAAAATCCAAGCTTGAGAAAGAGAGGATTGCGACCAGTGCCGCAGAGAATCTTGTAAAAAATCTAAAAACCACCGGCTTCTTCCCGAAGAGGTTTATGATTCCACCACCAAGACAATTCTGGAAATCTCCAGACCGAAGAAACTAACAAAAAAAAACGTGAGAAGCCTTTTGATGGATAGGAAGAGCTTACTGGAACAGGCCGGCGGAGATCCACGTCAAGACATGGCTAACCTCACTCGTGACCGAAAGAATCTCAGAGAAAGGACCGCCAATGCTGTGAGTGTATTGTCGTTTTGAGGTTTGGGCTGCTTTGGGCTTTTGCGAATGTTGCAATTGGTTTGGGTCCAAAGCCTCTTCAGCTCGTGTAAGTGAGACGACAGCTGGAGCTGCGTTTTGAGCTAGTTCGTTATAAGCTCTTAACGGTCATCGTCTTCAAGGTAACGACTTTCAACAGAATCAAAACAGAGTAGAGAGAGAGAGAGATTCAGCGATCGGTTCTCGGTGGTTCTTGCTCAGCAGCGTTGAGGTCGTCGGACTCGGAATCGGAGAAGACTGGTGATAGAGTGTCGTCTTCCGCCGTACAAGCTTCGTCAGGGTGATTGACGTGAGAAAGCTTGATTCGCATGTACCTGTAAAAGACCAATACAAAGGTCAACTTAATTCTGTATTGAGTTCTTGGTATAGTGCAAGCATGGAAGTTTTGTTCTTCCCCCAGAGATGTAGCCACAATGGTGAACTCTGGGTAAACAATTCTTGAGTACTTTCGGTTTCAATTCTGCTCAATTCGATCCTAAGTCATAGTTCAATCTAGTAAAGAATCGGTTGCTTAACTATAAAGAAAAGCTTGATAGTGAAGTTAGATTCTCAACAGTGGTATCAGAGCTGTAGGTTTACAGCGCAGGATCAAGGTTACGGTCTCAGTAATCAAAGGTGCTATCGATCCAGGATCAAGGTTAAGTCAGCAGGGGTATTCTCAGGTTATCGTTTTCAGTCGTCTTTGGTGGTTCTTAAAGAGTTAAGAATGGAGTCAGTTCGTACCAAGTTTGAGATGGAAAAGTTTGATGGACAAGGGGATTTTGGTATGTGGAAATTCAAGATGCTCATGCAACTTGAACTTCAAGGTCTCGGAAAGATCCTTCAAGATGTCTCAGGAAGCGAGACCAAAACTGAAGACGAAGATGATCCTAAACAAGAAAAGGAAGAAACTAAGGATCCTCTGGCTAAAGAGAAAGACACAAGAGCAAGAAACCTAATATGCTCTAGTTTATCCAACATGGTTCTCAGAAAAGTTATGAAAGAGAAAACTGCAATAGGGGTTTGGAAGGCTTTGGAAGGTGACTATCAAACCAAGACCTTACCAAATCGGATATACCTAAAGCAAAGCTTTGCAAGCTACAAGATGTCGGAAAGTAAGAGCATAGAGGAAAATCTAGATACATTTCTGAAACTGGTGGATGACTTGGCTAGTCTCAACATAAATGTATCAGATGAGGATCAGGCAATTCAAATCCTCACAAGCCTCCCTCCCTTATATGATTCACTGGTTCATACCTTAAAGTATGGCAATGGGAAGGAAACCTTAACCGTCAAAGAAGTCACAACCTCAGCTTACGCCAAAGAGGCAGAACTTAAGGAAAAGGGGCTGTTAGGGAAGGTAAAAACAAGTTCAGAAGGTTTATTTGCATCCAGAGGCAGATCAGAGAAAAGATCAGGTAGTAACTACAAGTCAAGGGGTAAGAGCAAGGATAATAAGTCTGAGAACAGGTCTGATCACAGGGGAGAGAGCCGCTCAAAGTCCAAGACAAGGAAACAGTCAAAACCTAGAGAGTGCTGGACCTGTGGGAAAGAAGGACACTTCAAGCGAGAATGTCCAGAAAGGAAAGACCAGTCAGGAAACAGCTCTGCTAATGTTGCTCATGACAAAGAGCAACCGATGATTCTAACAGCCAGTATCCAAGATACAAAGGAAGAATGGTTGTTAGATTCTGGTTGTACCTTCCACATCACACCTAACCGAGAGGTCTTATATGATTTTGAAGAAGTGGATGGTGGGAAAGTGTTGATGGGAAACAATACGATCAGTGAGGTCAAGGGAGTAGGAAAACTTAAAATTCTAAACCCAGACAACTCCACTGTTGTTCTAACTGAAGTTAGATACATGCCTACCATGGGAAGAAACTTAATTTCTTATGGACAGATGGAAAAACATGGATGCAGATATGAGGGAGAAGACTATAAGGTTACCTTCTACAATCAAGATAAGAAGGTGATCTCAGGATGTTATAAGGATGGGCTATATTATCTTCAAGGAAAGGTGATCAAGGCAGAAGCTACAGTAGCAAGAGCTGAGATAAATTGGACTAACAGATGGCACTCTAGGCTCGGTCACATGAGTCTAAAGAACATGACAATGCTGGTAAGGAAAGGATATCTGAAAGAGAAAGAAGTTCACACTCTAGACTTTTGTGAGCCGTGTGTGTTGGGAAAATCACACAAACAACCATTTCCCAAAGCAAAACACACTTCAAAAGAAGTCTTAGAGTATGTCCACAGTGATCTATGGGGATCAGTTGCAAATGAAGAAAGCTTGTCAGGATGTAAGTACTTTCTGACTATCATTGATGATCATTCCAAGAAAGTCTGGATAAGATTTTTAAGGAATAAGGATGAAGTCTTTAGTAACTTCAAAGAGTGGAAGCAGCTGGTGGAAACTCAAACTGGCAAGAAATTGAAGTGTCTGAGAACAGACAATGGGCTGGAATTTTGCAACAATCTGATGGATCAGCTATGCAAGGATTCTGGAGTTAAGCGTCACAGGACATGTGTCTACACACCTCAGCAAAACGGCGTTGCAGAACGCATGAACAGAACCATTGCAGACAAGATCAGATGTATGCTTTCTGAGGCAGGGTTAGAGAAGAAATTTTGGGCTGAGGCAGCTTCTACTGCAGTCTACTTGATCAACATAACACCTAATGCATATCTGGAGTTCAAGATTCCAGAAGAAATATGGACAGGAAACAAAGTCACCTATGAACACTTGAAAAGATTTGGAAGTGTTGCTTATGTTCACACCACACAGGACAAAGTAAGTCCTAGGGCTCTAAAAGGGATCTTCATGGGATATGCTCAAGGAACTAAGGGATACAGGGTCTGGTTACCAGATGAAGGAAAGTCAACTATAAGTCGCAATGTCGTGTTCGATGAAGAGAACCTATTCATGAAACCAAAGATGACAGATGAGGCTAAAGAAAGAAGAAACAAAAGAGTCACCTTTAGCCCAGAATTGATCAAGGGACCATCTCCAGGAAGTCAACATGACGAGGAAGACTCTTCAGAACAGTTAGAAGAAGCTATAAGTCAAGGAGGATCTTCCAGTCAAGGTGGAGATACCTCAGAAGACATAGAAGATTCAGATTCAGACTATGAAGAGGAGGAAGATGAAGATCAACTAGAGGACAAAGGGGGTCAGTCTTTGGATGGATACGTGTTAACAAGAGATAGGTCAGTCAGAAAGAAGAAATTGCCAAAGATGTTTGAGAGTGGAGATTTTGTTGCCTACGCACTCTCAAGTGCAGAAGACTTACAGCTAAATGAGCCTAAAACAGTTTCAGAAGCTAAGAGGTCTCAAGAATGGAACAATTGGAGCGAGGCTATGATTGAAGAAAAGAGATCTCTGGATAAGAATCACACCTGGACTATAGTTGACAGACCAGATAAGAAAAGGATAATAGGTTCCAAGTGGATATTTAAACTAAAGGAGGGAATCCCAGGAGTAGAGAAGCCAAGATACAAGGCACGCCTAGTGGCTAAGGGATACACACAGATAGAAGGCATTGATTTTAATGAGATCTTTGCTCCAGTGGTGAAGCATGTATCAATAAGAATCATGCTATCTGCAGTTGTAAATTGTGACATGGAGCTAGAACAATTGGATGTGAAAACGGCTTTTCTACACGGAACACTGGATGAAACCATTTACATGGAACAACCAGAAGGGTTCATAAGGAAAGGAGAAGAGAAAAAGGTATGCTTGCTTAAGAAATCCCTTTACGGATTGAAACAATCTCCCAGGCAGTGGAACCAAAGGTTTGACAACTTCATCAAGGCTCAAGGATTTCAGAGATGTGTAAAGGATCCTTGTGTATATCACAAAGGAAAGACGATAGATGAAGGAGTCTACTTACTTCTATACGTCGATGATATGCTGATAGCATCAAAAGACAAAAAGAAGATAAGAGACTTGAAGGATAGCTTGAAGACAGAGTTTGAAATGAAAGACTTGGGAGCAGCCTCAAGGATCCTTGGTATGGATATCGTCAGAAACAGAAAGGAAGGGAGTCTTAAGCTATGTCAAGGGAAATATATCAAACAGGTTCTGAAAACTTTCAACATGGAAGGGTGCAGGTCAGTGTGTACACCAGTGAACTCTCAATTCAAACTAAAAAGTTTAACTGAGCAGGAATGGAAGGTTGAAAGGATAAAGATGGATAAGGTTCCTTACGCTAGCGCTGTGGGAAGTCTTATGTATGCTATGGTTGGTTCTAGACCAGATTTGGGTTTTGCAGTTGGACTGGTGAGCAGGTTCATGGCTAAGCCTAGTAGGGAGCATTGGGATGCAGTTAAATGGGTTTTCAGATATCTTCAGGGAGCATCAGAAATCAGCCTAACTTTCACTAGATCAGATCACTTCAGGATAGAAGGATATTGTGATTCTGATTATGCCACTGACCTTGACAGGCGAAGGTCAGTGACAGGATACGTGTTCCAAGTTGGTGGAAACACGGTTAGCTGGAGATCATGTCTTCAACATGTAGTTGCCTTATCAACTACAGAGGCTGAATACATGGCACTTTCAGAAGCTACCAAGGAAGGGTTGTGGTTAAGGGAATTCTGTTCAGAATTGGGATTCAGGTCAGACTATTTTAAGCTGTTTTGTGATTCTCAATCAGCAATCTGTTTGGCTAAAAACTCAGTGCATCACGACAGAACTAAACATGTTGCAACTAAGATCCATTTCGTCAGAGATATTATCAATGAGGGTCTAGTTCAGGTATTAAAGATACATACTACTCTTAATCCAGCATATATGTTAACAAAAGGCATACCTGGTAATGCGTTTGAGAAGTTTCTCATAACGCTGAAAGTCATTTCCTGACTTTGAAAGGATGAACTCCGAGATCGCCCTGTCGTTTGGGTGGTCTCGTCGAGTATAAGCAGGAGGAGAACTAGAGGTCAGTATCTAGTTTGGGAACTCGGAAAAGCGACAAACAACTATGGAGGTGGTGATCAGTTACCTTATGTCAGCCGGAATGGAGTCATACTCTCTGATTTCTCCAGGGGCTGTAACATGGAAAAGGAAAGGAGCATCAGGTTAATCTATCAGAGATTGAAAGGTTTCAGTTTGATGGGTACAGCTTAAATCTGTCAAGCACTTTGTCAAGGAGATAAGAGTGCTTACTTAGTTCGCTGTAAAATTCGATCTGTGGAGATCGAGGTGGAGGTCTCAAGCTAGGCGATTGAGGTCGCTCGAGCTCGTAGATGAGCAAGTCTTCAGGGCCGTCTTCAGGAATAGTTACTCCGCAAGGATGAGCTGGATTCTCAGGTGTCGAAGTGAAGGTGGAGTCCATCGGTAAAAGATTAGAGGAGCTTTGATTCTCAGATTTCGAATGAGAGAGTGGCAGCTCTAGGGTTTTCCGACCAAAGACGACAAAGGTGGAGATTGTGAGTGTATTGTCGTTTTGAGGTTTGGGCTGCTTTGGGCTTTTGCGAATGTTGCAATTGGTTTGGGTCCAAAGCCTCTTCAGCTCGTGTAAGTGAGACGACAGCTGGAGCTGCGTTTTGAGCTAGTTCGTTATAAGCTCTTAACGGTCATCGTCTTCAAGGTAACGACTTTCAACAGAATCAAAACAGAGTAGAGAGAGAGAGAGAGAGAGATTCAGCGATCGGTTCTCGGTGGTTCTTGCTCAGCTGCGTTGAGGTCGTCGGACTCGGAATCGGAGAAGACTGGTGATAGAGTGTCGTCTTCCGCCGTACAAGCTTCGTCAGGGTGATTGACGTGAGAAAGCTTGATTCGCATGTACCTGTAAAAGACCAATACAAAGGTCAACTTAATTTTGTATTGAGTTCTTTGGTATAGTGCAAGCATGGAAGTTTTGTTCTTCCCCCAGAGATGTAGCCACAATGGTGAACTCTGGGTAAACAATTCTTGAGTACTTTCGGTTTCAATTCTGCTCAATTCGATCCTAAGTCATAGTTCAATCTAGTAAAGAATCGGTTGCTTAACTATAAAGAAAAGCTTGATAGTGAAGTTAGATTCTCAACAAATGCAACTCGAGACCGACAACACGAAATCGACTCCAGATCCGCCAAACAGAGCATACGAGGGAGAGCTATGGCCACCACCGCTCATTAGGGCACCACCGCAGTGGTTCCAAATCGCCATAAGCTTCGCCGTAGAACAATCAAACGCGTCACCGTCTTCAACCCGTGAGATACCCACCAAATGTGCTCGAACCTACCCAACAAGAGGCATTATTGGAACAAAAAACGATGACTAGAGACTATTAGGGCCAGCGCCGGCGCTGAGGGAGCCGCCGCGCGCTGGCTGGAGATCGATCAAAAAAAAAAAAAAAAAAGTAGAATATCAAATATCATTGGCATTCATCATCTGATAAACTACGTGAATATGGTATACTTGGCTTGAAAAATAGTCGAGATCTTGATGATTTTTTTTTGAAGAGAATGGCATATTAAAGGAAAGTGAATGTTCTTATACATGGGCAAAAGGCACTTGTGTTTATGATCATTATTTATGTTTTTTTAAACCGATACCATTTACACTCTTTCCAATAGGAACAATGTTGGTTACATACCCAAAAAGATATACTAAAGAAAATATAAAACAGCAGTAGGATGGACTTATATTTGAAACTCATGTGAGCCAGGGAAAATAAGAACTGTGACCAACCAAGACTAGTTTCTCACGGCTGATAATGGATGAACCAAAGCCGAAGGAATCTTTGAGAGGAATGATCGGAGCTTGAGTGACGAGACTGTTTCTGGACAGAGCCAATACACGATCCAAACCTGCTAATTTAGCTCTCAACAGAAGCTGAACCTCTTTGACTAGAATGTGGACCGGTTTAGAAGTTCTAGAATGAAGATGAGCCTTTTTCTCTTTCCAAATTGAATACACCACAGCTTGAAAAACCAGCTTAAGAATCGTTCTTAATTTCATATCAGATGAGCAAGACCAGCCAAGCCAACATTTGATCGAATATGAGAGGAGTAATATTAGAATTATCTAAGATTCAGTTCCATACATCAGACGAAAAGGAGCATTGAAGAAACAAGTGATGTTTTGATTTAGAGAAAGTACCGCACAGAAAACATTCACTAGGTACATTAATCTCCCAACGCTCAGACGATCTCTTGTAGGCAAGCGATCACGAACCATACCGCATTGTAGCAGGGAACAGTCTGAGATCGAGGATAAAGAGACCTCCAAGTTATGGACGAAGAGAAAATTCCTGGTTGTTGACCCAAAGTATTCCTCCACAGAAAACTGTCCTCCTCATCAGCCTCAGGTACATGAACTTGCGAAGGCAAAGCATCACGCAGAAGTCTTAAGATGGGCTGACGACTCTGAGATATATTCCAAGAGCCATTCACCACCAAATAAGAGACTGTCGCCATTAAGGGGATGCCTGAGACTTGAGGACCAATTGAACCAGTGATCTCAATTAAGGGTCCGAGAGAAGTCCAATTATCATGCCAAAACAGAACTTGGTTGCCTGAGCAAACATGACAGAATAAATAAGGCCTTGTCAAGTCAAGTGAAAATCCGCTAAATTCATTTTATATTTTCTTCACTCATGTTTTGTTGATAAAATAAATGAAAATATGTTGTCGCGTCTCTTTTTTTTTTCTTTTAACCCAAGACTAAGACCAAGACGATTGATCGTTCTGCTGTCATGAAGCCAGTTGATGATGTAGAAGTTGTAAAACCAGCATGGAAGCATCAAGTGGTTGAGGTTGTGCTGTTGTGGTCGGATTTCCATTTATAGCGGCCATAAGTGTAAAATTATGTGTGTTATTTAAATTGTGAGTGCAGTCTGCTTTTTATAATAATTATTTTTATTGTTATTTGACAAACATGATATTTACAGATCCAATTAAATAAATACTTTGGGTTTCATGCAATTCACACTGTGGGATATGGAGTTGATGAACACTGATATATTATCGGATAATCTAAAATAATGCCGGAAGAACTTGGAGACAAGATGGATTGTCTACTTCACATAAAACATAGACGAGGGAAACCATCATTTATTAGGGAGAAAAAAGGGTTTTCCACATAAGAAGTAGAGAGTTAGGAATAGCAGACAAATATCTAAGAATAATTAATGTCAATTTTTTATAGTTTTTTATATGATAAAAACTTGCATTTAGTTTTGTTACATAAATCACTGCTATGTGTGATGTTCAAAATCTTATGATGCTGTTGAGAGGCTTTACTTAGAGCATGTGTAGTAGAGTTTTTGCAAAGGTTCATGGCACATATTCATAGGTAAAATGAATAAAAAACAATTAAAGTTAAGAACCTGAGTTCTTAAAAACTCTTCCCTAAGAGCCGAGTTCGCCACGTGGCGAATTCTTATTGGATCTTTTTTTTTCCGTTCCATCTCTGTAAAAAAAAAAAAAAAATTTCTTTTTAAGAACCCCAGAAAGGGGTTCACTGGTAAATATGCTCTTATGGCTCAGCTATATTATATATATAAGCGGTTTGACCTAAAATCTCCAAGAGTGTTTTTCTTTAATATTTCGTCGGGGTTTTTTCCATTGGCGTTCGTAATAAACACCATTATATTGATGTGTTACTTCAGTAGTTGCATGTTTTGTTTATGCACAAAACTTGTCATACGTTAAGCATAACGCTAATCTCATAAACCCTTCCAACAAAAAAGATATAGGATACAAGATTATGTAGCATCATCCCCAATAGTATTATGATTTCACCATTCACCGGTCCTCAAGATTGCAGTTTATTATGGCTCTTGTCGCTTAAGGTTTGGATATAACACGTCTGAACACGTTTTAGTTACGAAGGACATGACATTAAAGTTATTTACGAAGTAAAAGTGTCTTCGCGCACTGGAAGAAGCCACATGGAGTTAAAGTCATCCGCCTGAATGCATCCAAAGACATAATAATGTATTCATTCAACCTTTCAACACTTAAATCCATTTCGAAGTAACAACAAATAGAGAAAACCGATAAACAGATTTAACAACTCAAGAAGAGAATCAAGTTATGATATGATGATGATGTAAAACAAAAGATTATATAAGAAAAAGTATACCTCATCAACATATATCATTCTTGTGTTGGCCTTAGCTTGAATTCAATAACATGGATCTCATCACGAAACTTGCGCACCTTTGTTCGGTAAAGTTTCGGCTCTGGATCTGATGAGGAAAGATCTTTGGCCCACAGTGTTATAAAAAAACAAAAACCTGTGACGGCTGTTACATTTGCACTCACATACTCGACAAACTCAAGCTGTGTTCCCTGCGAGAGATTTATTTAGAATTAGGAAAACTGGAAGAAGCATTAGAGATAGATGAGGAAGCAAATTTCTGACTGACATATTCTTCGTTTTCTTCGTCGATGGCAGTCTTTATGAGCAGTTCCATTAACTCCTTATTAGTATAGTCAGGATCAAACTGATATCCCCATTCGAATTTGATGGGAGCAAACTTGTAATCAAATTTATCCCATTCCAAATCGTAACCCTTCAAATCAGCGAGTAAAGATTGAATCAAAATTGATGGTTTCATACAAATCCAAAGAGGGAGGTGATCTAAATACATAAAACCCTAAATCAAACAAGGGTTATTACCTCGCTCTTTTCATATTGTTGCTTAAACATCTCTCTCTGGCTCCAATATTCCGGATTCTCCCGATCTATTTCGCGGAAAGTTGGCCTTTCTGGTGGGACATCCGCCTCAGCCTCTGCCTCTACCTCAGCCTCAGCCTTTGCCTCCACCTGCCCCACTGCCTCCGCCTTCGGATCTGTCTTCGGCTTCTTCAGCGGCGGAGAAGGCTCCGTCGAATCTCCAAACTTTGTCATATTGGCATCGCCATCATCGGTCGAAACCCTAGACATATTTTATTCTTTAATTTAAACTCAAAGCATTCGTGTATTCGAAAAACGTTAACTTATACATTACTATGATTTTTTTGTGTATATACTTTACATGGTTATCGGGAGATTGATTTGTTTAGCGCTTGAGGATTCTAAAAATTTATAGATTTCTAAAATAATGTGGATTATACAAAAATGTATACTCTGATTTATAGTTTTCTCTTAAATTATAGTTATTTTATTATAAATTGTTCATGGAATTATCTTAACCCTTTTCTTGCATTCCTTTTGTAAAGTAAATATATGATTTTTTTTCTAGAGTTCTAAAAAATAATCTCTTTCAATAAAGTATGTATATTTTTTATTTGTTAAAAATTTTATTTATAAAGAAATTAACAACGATATGCATAGAATTTTATTAATATGATAAAACGAATGGTATATTAATAGTTCTTGTTATCCTGTTTATCTAGGCATTTTTATATTGTTTTAGCTTTTATTTAATTAAAAGGATTGAGTGATTTTTTTCTTTCTGAACATGATTTTGTTATATTAATATAGAAAATATAATGTTTTGTTCATGACAATTATTATAGTGTTTTACATTCAACGGCTGGTGCGTTAATCCAAAAAGATTTGTAAGAATTGTTAACCGACACTTGAATCACCATATAATATTTTTTTCGTATTTTTTTTTCATTCACCCGGCATCGAAAAAAATTGTTATATCGGCATCAGCGGCCGAGAAGGAATCCCCATACATCTAACGTAAAAACATATTTGCCTCCACCTGCCCCACTATCTCCGCCTTTGGATCTGTCTTCGGCTTCTTCAGCGGCAGAGAAAGCTCCGTCAAATCTCCAAACTTTGTTATATCGGCATCAGCGGCCGCGAAGGAATCCCCAGACATCTCGTTTTTCTTTTCAGTTGGGGATGTGTTGATATGCCAAGAAGACACTGATACTTTCTGGAATTCGCGGTAATCTCATGTAGACTCTATTTCTGATTTTGGTTGTTTCTTATGATCACTAACATCAAGTCTCATATTTTGTTTTGCAGAAGGAAATCACTTGGAATCAGAAGCTTCAGTGTTATTCAAGAAAAATTCGAAGAGATTCGTCAGAGGCGTATGAAGGACATGGTCTCCAAAGAAGCAAGCAGTAGAGCTCGACCGACGTGGATTGTTGATAACTTGTGGAAAGAGATGTGTGAATATTGGGACACAGAAGAAGCCAAGACAAAGAGTGCGGCCACATCAGCATGTCGGCTGTCTGACCGTAATGGAAAAGGTCCTCACAAGCATGTAGCAGGCCATAAGTCATTCTTACTAGTTGAACAAGAGATGGTAAGTCTTATTTTGCATTGTTTAACTAATTGTTTTTGTCATTAACCTTTCCTTCTGACATTAACCTTTGCTTATGTCATTTCAGGAAGTTGAATTGGGAAGACCACCTACTTTCAGTGAAGTATTCATAAGGACTCATACGAGGAAAGATGAGATATTTGTCGATTGGCAAGAGAAGGAAGTAGCTAAGACTTATATGAAAAAAGGAAGCTAAGTTGGTAGAACTTGAGATCGACGATTGTGATGATGGTACGTCATGTAATCCGATGCTATCACTGGATGAGGATAACGCCATATTTCTTGAGGTAAAGTTGATTATGATTTGCTCCAAAATGTGATTTGCCTTCTGTCATTAACATATCAACTTGATTGTGATTGTGATGTTGAGCTTTTGATGAAGGTTCTTGTTTTGTTTTTAGTCTACTATCACAAACGACAAAAGAGACATCTATGAGAAAGGAAGCCTCGACAATTACATAAATGGGAAGAGAAACTACCCACGAAGCTCCTCTTCTTTCACTAGTCTGCAACAACAGCTCGAGGAAGCTAACCACAAGATAACTGAACAACATGTTCTTACAGTTGAGCAGCAAGCAGAGATCAAGAGTTTGGCACTCATGAAGCAGTACCTGAGCACGGACCCGAACTTCCTCGCCTTCCTTGCCGCACAATCCGATGATCCCGCCAATGACACTGCAAATTAGGTCTCCATTTCTATGAACTTGAAAAACTTTGTGGTTAGTTGTTAACACCTAATGTTCATGTGTTTTTTGTTAGCTCCTTATGTTTTGGAGTTTGTTTGGTTTAAACATGATAAACTATGTGTTTTGGAGTTTCTTTGGTTTAAACTTAATAAACTATGTGTTTTGGTTGATGAAATCAAGTTTGTAATGTTTGTATAGTTCACTAGCAATTTGTAGATTACAAATTCATAATTAAAATGAAATCAACAATCCAAAACAATAAACCAAAAAATAGAAAACCAATTTGTTAAATCGAGATTATAACAAGTCGCTAATCAGCCGCTAATGCAGTCGCAAAATTAATCACAAAACAGTCACAATACAATCGCTAAAAGTTGCGACTATTCACAATAATCACGTCGCAAATTGGTCATTATTAAGCAACCGTTTAACGACCGATTATTTTAGCAAGGAGCACTTTAGCGACTATGTATTTTTGTCGCAAATCCGTCGTAAAAGAGTGTTTAGCGACTGTTTACCGATTATTCTTGGAGTCGCGAAATCCATGTTTTCTTATACTGAAACTCTTTCTATCTTCGGAGTTCGGATATACGGAGTTGAGATCTTACAATGCATTAATGCATGGCTATTTTTTCTAGCACGGTCTAATGCCGGTCTTCTTTCTGGTTTATTTGGGTTAGGGTTCATCTTGACACCTACATCCGTATCTTCGGATGCTACACTGGCTCCAGTGTTTTGTTTTTGCACAAAACTTGTTATACGTGAAACATATCTCTAATCTCATAACTAAACCCTTTCAACAAAGCTATGTACGAGACAGGATTATGTCTATCATCATCCAAAAGAGTATTATCACCATTCATCAGTCAGTCACAATTCTATCAGGATTGCAGTTTTTATGACTTAAGGTTTGGATATCATAAAACTTATACAGAACTTTTTACCACCAAAAAAACTTATACAGAACTTGTTTGTTAAAGTTACAAAGACCAGATGCATAAAAGTTCAAACACGTTTTAGTAACTAAGGACATGCCATTAACTTATTTGAATAGTAAAATGTTGCAGATAAGAGGGTGGAAGCCACAAGGAGTTGAAGTCATCCACCTGAATGCATCCAAAGACGTAATACTTGTGTTCAGTAAACCTTTCAACATGGCCAGGAGCTTAAATCCATGTCTAGTGAGAGTAACAACAAAGAGAGAAAACGGATCAGCAGACTCAACAGCTCAAGAAGAGTAATGATATGATGATGATGATGTTAAACAAAAGAAAAAGTATACCTCATCAACATATATCATTCTTGTGTTGGCCTTAGCTTGAATTCAATAACATCGATCTCATCACGAAACATGTGCACCTTTGTTCGGTAAAGTTTCGGCTCTGGATCTGATGAGGAAAGATCTTTGGCCCACAGTGTTATAAAAAAACAAAAACCTGTGACGGCTGTTACATTTGCGCTCACATACTCGACAAACTCAAGCTGAGTTCCCTGCGAGAGAATTATTTAGAATTAGGAAAACTGGAAGAAGCATTAGAGATAGATGAGGAAGTAAAGTTCTGACTGACATATTCTTCGTTTTCTTCGTCGATGGCAGCCTTTATGAGAATTTCCATCAACTCCTTATTAGTATAGTCAGGATCAAACTGAAATCCCCATTCGAATTTGAAGGGAGCAAATCTGTAATCAAATTTATCCCATTCCAAATCGTAACCCTTCAAATCACCAAAAACAAGATTGAATCAAAATTGATGGTTTCATACAAATCCAAAGAGGGAGGTGATCTACATAGAACCCTAAATCAAACAAGGGTTATTACCTCGCTCTTTTCATATTGTTGCTTAAACATCTCTCTCTGGCTCCAATATTCTGGATTCTCCCGATCTATTTCGCGGAAAGTTGGCCTTTCTGGTGGGACATACGCCTCAGCATCTGCCTCTACCTCAGCCTCAGCCTTTGCCTCCACCTGCCCCACTGCCTCCGCCTTCGGATCTGTCTTCGGCTTCTTCAGCGGCGGAGAGAGCTCCGTCGAATCTCCAAACTCTGTCATATCGGCATGGCCATCATCGGTCGAAACCCTAGACATATTTTATTCTTTAATTTAAACTCAAGGCATTCGTGTATTCGAAAAACGTCAACTAATATATGACTATGATTTTTTTTTTTTTTTTTGTGTATATACTTTACAGGGTTATCGGGAGATTGATTTGTTTAGAGCTTGAGGATTCTAAAAATTTATAGATTTCTAAAATAATGTGGATTATACAAAAATGTGTACTCTGATTTATAGATTTCGCTTTTAATTGTAGTTCTTTTATTATTATTTGTTCATGGAATTATATTAACCCTTTCCTTGCATTCTTTTTGTAAAATATATATGATTTTTTTCTAGAGTTCTAAAAAATAATCTCTTTCAATAAAGTATGTATATTTTTTATTTGTTAAAATATTTTTATTTATATAGAAATTAACAATGATATGCATAGAATTTTATTAATATGATAAAACGAATGGTATATTAATAGTTCTTGTTATCATGTTTATCTAGGCATTTTTTAATTAAAAGGATTGAGTGGTTTTGGTTTTTTTTTGTATTTCTGAACATGATTTTGTTATATTAATAGAAAATATAATGTTTTGTTCATGACAATTATTATAGTGTTTTACATTCAACGGCCGGTGCGTTAGTCCAAAAAATCTTGAAAGAATCGTTAACCGACACTTCAATCACTATTAATATTTTTTTGTATTTTTTCTTCATTCACACGGCATCGAAAATGATTTCTCGATAGATCACTCATTTATAGACTTTCCCAGATCAAATATGTTTATCCCATTCCAAATCGTAACCCTTCAAATCAGCGAGTAAAGATTGAATCAAAATTGATGGTTTCATACAAATCCAAAGAGGGAGGTGATCTACATAAAACCCTAAATCAAACAAGGGTTATTACCTCGCTCTTTTCATATTGTTGCTTAAACATCTCTCTCTACCTCCAATATTCTGGATTCTTCCGATCTATTTCGCGGAAAGTTGGCCTTTCTGGTGGGACATACGCCTCAGCCTCTGCCTCATCCTCAGCCTCTGCCTCCACCTGCCCCACTGCCTCCGCCTTCGGATCTGTCTTCGGCTTCTTCAGCGGCGGAGAAAGCTCCGTCGAATCTCCAAAATTTGTCATATCAGCATCAGCGGCCGAGAAGGAATCCCCAGACATCTCGTTTTTCTTTTCCTTGTTTTTTTTCCCCGGCAACCACAAGTAAAAAATCCCAATGACTCTTCTTAAATGTATTTTTTTTGGGGAAATTGCTAAAAATGTCCTCGATTAATTTTCAATAAAAATGTGCCACGAAACTAAATAAAATGTAAAATTTGTTTTTCGGTCTAAGAAAAAAACCGTAAAACCCTTACGACTAATCAAAAAATCGAAAACGCAATTATCATTATAACCTTCGCATGTATTTGACTTTTATAGACGTCTCACAAGTTAGACTCTAATAGAAGTCTAAATGACTTTATCAAACTTCTCGGAGAAGTCTGATACAGAATAAATTAGTAAATTTAAGTTTTAAAATTATTTTGTCCAAAAAAAATGTTTTAAAATTATAAAAAAATGTTTTTATACATAAATTAAATATATACAATTTAGTAGTATATAAATTAAAATTTGGTAAAATTGAGTTAAATTAAACAATGTTAATTAAGTATGTCTTTCTCCAAAAAAAACTTCCAGACTTCTTAAACAAGTCTATAAAACATATTAGTTTAGTAAATTTAAATTTAAAAAAACAGTAAAAAATATTTTGTTAAAAAAACTATACATAAATTAAATATAAATGGTTTTAAAGTATATAAATTAAATTTATTAAATTTGAATCAGATTAAAAATATAGAAAGTGGTTGAGTAGTTTCTAAACCTTAGAATATGCTTTGTATTGGAACATGGTGAAACATTTACATATAACTTTAGGGTTAGATTCATGGTTCACGAAATTCACATTTGAAAAAACTATATTTGCATATGTTTGTTATAATGCGCATATATTAACGAACTTGATGTTTCCTAGGTGTTTTGTTTAACTATTTTTTACTGTTTAGTGATAAATATTAGATTTAGGGTTTCTCAGACTTCTCTGAAAAATCTAAATTTTAGTTTTGTAGACTTCTGAGAGAAGTCTGAGAAGTATTTAACTAACCCCGAAATTAAATAAAAAATAAATACTTTGAACCGGATATACCTTAAATGGTTAAATACTTCTCAGACTTCTCTTGGAAGTCTACGAAACCCCAAATTATATGTTACGAGAAGTATGAGAGATATTAAATTTGGAAATTTAAATTATAAAATTATAAAAATATTTTTAGAGAAATTTTGAATACATAAATTAAACATGGAAATTTTTGATATATGTAAATTAAAAGTATATAAACTTTAGTGAGATTTAACCATTTAAGCTATATTTGGTTAAAAACACCATGTAGCTTGATATATGCTTGACATATGAAGTTGGATATCATATTTTCATTTGTACAGTTACACTGAGGGTTTTTGAATTTTCATCCATATTGTTACATTTGCATATACTGGTTAGGTTGTGACTATATTAAACGAGTTTGATGTTTTTTTATAATTTTTCTATATAATATGATGGTATTTAAGTAGTAATTAGTAGATTTAGGGTATCTCAGACTTCCATGTTAATATGATTCACGGACATGATTTGTCAGACTTACCGAAGAAGTCTGACTAAACTAGACCAAATAAGTTACCCTATTTGGAAATTTACCCCATATATAAACGAAAGTTACCAAAGTTAGTCTGTAAAATTCATTATCAAATTTCTCTCTAAAACGGAAACACAATCTCTCTCTAAACACTCTCTAAAAACTCTCCGAAAATCCTCCTCGCCACCGCCACCGCCATCGCCGTCATCATCTTCTTCATACGTGTAATTATCTCTCCTTTTTCGTCTCTCCTGACCAGTCCCTACACCGTCGTCGTCATCTTCTAAGCTCTTCTTTCTGCAAATTTTTGAGATCTATACGGTTTTAATCCCGAGTCATCCTCTTTTCACATGTACTTTGTCTAGATCTGAACAAAAATATATGTTTTATATATTATTCGTTTTAAATCCATACGGTTTTGAGTCCGAGTCGTCCCCTTTTATGAGAATTTCCATCAACTCCTTATTAGTATAGTCAGGATCAAACTGAAATCCCCATTCGAATTTGAAGGGAGCAAATCTGTAATCAAATTTATCCCATTCCAAATCGTAACCCTTCAAATCACCAAAAACAAGATTGAATCAAAATTGATGGTTTCATACAAATCCAAAGAGGGAGGTGATCTACATAGAACCCTAAATCAAACAAGGGTTATTACCTCGCTCTTTTCATATTGTTGCTTAAACATCTCTCTCTGGCTCCAATATTCTGGATTCTCCCGATCTATTTCGCGGAAAGTTGGCCTTTCTGGTGGGACATACGCCTCAGCATCTGCCTCTACCTCAGCCTCAGCCTTTGCCTCCACCTGCCCCACTGCCTCCGCCTTCGGATCTGTCTTCGGCTTCTTCAGCGGCGGAGAGAGCTCCGTCGAATCTCCAAACTCTGTCATATCGGCATGGCCATCATCGGTCGAAACCCTAGACATATTTTATTCTTTAATTTAAACTCAAGGCATTCGTGTATTCGAAAAACGTCAACTAATATATGACTATGATTTTTTTTTTTTTTTTTTTTTTGTGTATATACTTTACAGGGTTATCGGGAGATTGATTTGTTTAGAGCTTGAGGATTCTAAAAATTTATAGATTTCTAAAATAATGTGGATTATACAAAAATGTGTACTCTGATTTATAGATTTCGCTTTTAATTGTAGTTCTTTTATTATTACTAGGAGAGAACCCGCGCAAATGCGCGGATTTTGTTTTATTATAAATATTTAATATATTTTTGATATTTATTCTGAATACTAATATGTTTTATAAGTTTTTATTGTCAATTTTTCATGATTTTTTAATTTTTATTTTCTTCAACTTTTTATCTTGCTTTTATTTTTTATGCGTTATTTAAAATATATGTATTTGTTGTTTTTACATTTTGCGTTATCCAGTCTTAATATTATAATAATATTTTAAATTTTTATTTATTATAATGAATTTGTTAAATTTCTTATTTGTATATTTAAATTATTTATTTGTTTCTATTATCATCTTATCTCCTTTATCACATCTTTCATTACATTCCTAATAATTACTAATTCTATTATTTATTAAATATTTTTGTTATAATTTTATTTTAAACTTTTTTATTATTTTATATTTATTTTCAGTTTTATAATTTTGTATTTCCACTTGTATTAAGATTTAATTATATTTGTTCATTCATTGTATAAAATATAAAAGATTTATTTAAATCTTATAATATATAATATTTATTTATTTATGAAACTTTATATTAAATTTCATTTTCAAATTAATTTATATTTATGTTTTAATGATTTTAGAGAAAAATCATAAAATAGCACAAAAAACATACCTTATCATAAATATAGCACCAAGGAAAATAATTCACATTTTTAGCATTATTTTAATTACAAAGATTTTTATAGCATTATATAATTTAGGGTTTAGGGTTAATTATTTAGGGTTTAGGGTTTATTATTTAGGGTTTAGGGTTTAGTATTTAGGGTTTAGGGTTTATTATTTAAGGTTAGGGTTTAGTATTTAGGGTTTAGGGTTTAGTATTTAAGATTTAGGGTTAGTGCTAATTTAGTGACAAAACATGTTTTTGTGCTATTTTTATGATTTTTCTTCTTTGGTGCTATATTTTTGACAAGTCATGTTTTTGTGCTATTAATGCGATTTGCCCATGATTTTAACTAATTATATTTAAATTAAATGATTTTAATTATTTAATTTTAGATTTATTTGAACAATAATGATTTGAAAAATTAATTAATGAATTGGACCAATTAAGAGGGGGCTGATGTGTCAGCTTGAGAGAGCCCCCTCTTCATCTTTTATATATAGGATTTGTTCATGGAATTATATTAACCCTTTCCTTGCATTCTTTTTGTAAAATATATATGATTTTTTTCTAGAGTTCTAAAAAATAATCTCTTTCAATAAAGTATGTATATTTTTTATTTGTTAAAATATTTTTATTTATATAGAAATTAACAATGATATGCATAGAATTTTATTAATATGATAAAACGAATGGTATATTAATAGTTCTTGTTATCCTGTTTATCTAGGCATTTTTTAATTAAAAGGATTGAGTGGTTTTTTTTTTTTTTGTATTTATGAACATGATTTTGTTATATTAACTAGGTGGTGTGTCCGCACAGGGTGCGGACAGAATATTTTGTTAGAGTAAATAAAATTGAAATTTTATTTTCATTATGAAATATTTTAAATTCATGAAATTTAGATTTGTTGATTGACTTTTTATAGCGATTTATGCTTTTAAGAAAATTAACATAACCTAGAGGGCTCGATTTTAAAGAAAACTAGTATGATTCGCTTGCATCATGTGCGAACACACATATTTTTAAACATAAATTTTCTATAAAAAAAATTATAAAATTAATTTAACAACAATAATAGTATTATAAAATTTATTAATGATAAAATTTAAAAATAATATAATAAATATGAAAGAAATTAAGGTTAACATAGTAATTAACCTAGTTTCATTAATGATAAATTCGTAATATGCTATTTTGAGAGCGAATATAAGGCCAAAAGCACTTCCCAATTAATATAAAGATTTAACATAATTAAGAGTTAAAAATTTCATTAAAGGTAAACTGATAATTAACCTCGTGAGAATGAATCTGGTGCATTCTCTCTCTCTCTCTCTCTCTCTCTCTCTCTCTCTCTCTCTCTCTCTCTCTCGGTCTCTTGCTCTCTCTATCTCTCTCTCTCTCTCGGTCTCTCTCTCTTTCTCTCTCTCGGTCTCTCTCTTGTTCTTCTTCTATATTCATTCTCTTCTCATCTTACCCTATATATATTAGAGAATTATTCTTCTAACTATCAATGTGGGACAATTTCATTAAATTTTCATTAAAGGTATCCTCGTCATTGACTTCGTGAGAATGAATCTAGTGCGTTTTCACTTCTCAATTATAAAATTAGATAGAAAATATAATGTTTTGTTCATGACAATTATTATAGTGTTTTACATTCAACAGCAGGTGCGTTAGTCCAAAAAGTCTTGAAAGAATCGTTAACCGACACTTCAATCACTATTAATATTTTTTTGTATTTTTGTTTTCATTCAGAAAATGATTTCTCGATAGATCACTCATTTATAGACTTTCCCAGATCAAATATGTTTACCTCTAAGATTTTCTCGAAACCAATGACGTAAAAGATAATAGCAGTTTAGGAACATAGGTAGAAAAATCATTTTTTATTTTCTCCACATGCACCAACATACTAGAAATCAGAATGTTAGGACGTTCAAGAAGTGGTGGCACGTGCCCCATCTCAACATTATTTTATATATATAAATAGTTAAATATAATCCAACATTTGTTTTATCAATTATTTTATTATACTTTTAAAGTCCAAAATAATATCCATAGTAAATAGCATAGATGATAAAAATAAGAATATAATTCTATTATTTTGATCTGGCCACCACATTTATTGTCTTTTGTGTCTCCATCAAAATATTTTTTTGTCTCCATCAAATTATTTTACCTCATGCGAATTGTTAAGATAATTTCTTTTGCTATAGCTGATTTAATTTAAGTTTGTATGTGTTATAAATATTAGGGACATAAGTCCCACATCGATAGTTAGAAGGGATCATTAGTAATATATAAGGGATATGAACCACTCTATTTATCACCAATTGGTTTTAGGTTGGAAGTCCATAGACCTTAATATTGTATCAGAGCCCGATCCATACATTCCAACCCGATCCGACCCAAAGTTGGTCCAATCATCGACAAGCCATGCTCAAATTGGTGCCGTCGATCCAAGCCCGAACATTCCGAGATTAATGGTCAAAGAGCCATTATCTCGAGGGGGCATATTAGGGACATAAGTCCTACATCGGTAGTTGGAAGGGATCATTAGTAATATATAAGGGATATAGGCCACTCCACTTATCACCAATTGGTTTTAGGTTGCAAGCCCGTATACCTTAATAATAAACTATAAATTCATGTTTTTATTAGGTATTTCAGCGAAATATATTACGGATTTTATACACTAAACCACCTTTTTCTTCTAAATAGTCTGTTAGATGTAACCCTACTATTTGTAAATTTTGAATATAAATATAATTGGAAGAACTAGTTTAAAATTAATTAAATTATGTATAAAATTTGATTTATCGATTTTTGAACCTTGTATTGTCTTTATATATGGAAATATGTTTTGCATAATAAAGATTGTAAATACTACCTTACGTAATCAAATGAATAATCAGTTTTTAAACAATTGTCATGTTTGTCTTATCGATCAAAATATTTTGATAAGGTAATAAACAAGATAGTAATAAAGAGATTTCAAAATATAGAAGATGGAAGAGTAAGTTTGTTGAAAAATTTAAGTTCTTTTTTATAACTTTTTATATATTTTTATATTCTTGTAGAGTTTTTTTTTGGCTATTAATGTTATACTTTTGTGTAAATTAATTTAAATAAAATGAAAAATTATGTGTCCCATAGTAAATAAATTTCTGGATCCGCCCCTGGTTAGAATTGTCTCCACTCACATATCACAACATTTTCATTGGACACTAAAATTGTTATGGTTGAGTGTGAACCCAAATGACCCCACCAATGGTATCAAAAATGGAACGTGGAGTCATCTGGGCTAACACTGACAATTGCGAAACAAAGATGTTATATGTAAGTGAGACTGATTGTAATATCTCTATTTCTGGTATATAGTTGTGCATGTGAAGAGGCTTAAAATTTGATTTGGGTATATATATCACTAAATATTGTTAATGTATGCTCAGTAAGCCCACCTCAACAGCAAACAAAGCTAGCCCACTATCAGCCTCAGAAGCCCAAGACTCAGTCAACAACTCTGCAACAACATTCAACGGTTGTTTCTCCAAAAAGCAGAGTCACTCGTTGTACGGTAAAGCAGCCATATCAAATCCAGCTCACAAACAAATACGCTCCCTTGCTAGCTGTCTAATCTCTAGATCCTTCCTCTTTGTGTATAAAGGATCGACTCGTTCATTGTAAACAATATCTGAAAAGAATCAATAAAAACAAGTTTTCACATTTACTTTCTTTCTTCTTCCGCAAGCTTTCTCTTAGCTTTCATGGTATCAGAGCCATGGAAGGCAATCACGATCCTCAATCAGCTTCAAATCTCACGATCAATCAGTGTGTTACTCTCAAGTTGAAGGATGACAATTATCTTATCTGGAAACTGCAGTTCGAACAATTTCTGTCAAGTCAGCTGCTCCTGGGGTTCGTCACAGGCACACAACCAAGGCCACCTCAGACTATAGCTGTTCAAAATGGTGATCAGGTTAATGAAGCAGCAAATCCGGAGTTTATCAGATGGGTTCAGAAGGACCAACTCATCATGGCCTGGATCTATGGTACCTTGTCGGAAAATGCTCTTCGTGCTGTCTATGGTCTCAGATCCTCTCAGGAAGTTTGGTTTTCTCTGGCAAAGAAGTATAACCGGGTCTCAGCTACCAGGAAGCTCAACCTCCAAAGCCGCTTACAGACTACCTCCAAAGGTACCAAGACCATGACTGTGTATCTATCGGAGATGAAGACAATATGTGACCAACTTGATTCCATTGGAGCACCAATCCCAGAAAGTGAGAAGATTTATGGCGTTCTGAATGGTTTAGGGCGTGAGTATGAGTCTATCTGTGCAGTCATAGAGAACGCTATGGACTCATACCCAGCTCCTTGTCTCGATGATGTTATGAACAAGCTCACTTCTTTTGAAGATAAGCTTCAGGCATACACTGCTCCTACGGATGTCACAGCCCATCAGGCCTTCTATACTGATCGAGGGGGCTATACAAGCAGGGGTCGTGGACAATCCAGAGGAGGTTACAGAGGCAGAGGTGGCTTTTCTACTCAAGGAAGGGGCTTTTATCAACAGTTTGGTCAGTCTAGTGGTAGAGGAGCTCAGTCTGGTTCACGCCCTACATGCCAAATCTGTGGGAAATTTGGTCATTCTGCCTACAAGTGCTACAAACGGTTTGATCAGGACTATCAACAACCTGACTATCCACAGGCCATGGCTGCAGTTCGTTTCTCAGAAGGAGCTGAATATGAAAGTAATGATTGGTACCCTGATACTGGTGCAACCCATCATGTCACCAACAGCTCTCAGCATCTCCAGTCCTCTCAACCATACTCAGGCACTGATAATGTTATAGTTGGGAATGGAGATTTTCTTCCAATCTCTCATGTTGGCTCTGTGAACTTACCAACTATCACAGGTAAGTTAACTTTGAATGATGTGTTGGTATGTCCTGATATTACTAAATCCCTGTTATCTGTCTCCAAGCTCACTGATGATTATCCGTGTGAGTTTACATTTGATTCTCAAACTGTGTGTGTAAAGGACAAAGTGACAAGTCAGCTTCTCACCAAGGGAAGCAAGCATGAAGGTCTGTACCGGTTAGAGGATCCTCAGTTTCTGGTCTTCTATTCATCACGACAACAAGGAACAAGTGATGAAATGTGGCACAAGAGGCTGGGCCATCCTCATCACCAGATACTTCAGCATCTATCATCCATCCGAGCTATCTCAGTTAATAAGGTCACTAAGACCATTTGTGAACCATGTCAGTTAGGAAAGAGTTGCAAGCTTCCTTTTTCTCATTCAAATTTTCAGTCTACTAGGCCTTTAGAAAGGATTCATAGTGATGTATGGGGTCCTTCTCCTGTATCTTCAGTTCAAGGCTATCAATATTATGTGATTTTTATTGATAACTTCTCAAGGTTCACCTGGTTTTATCCAATCAAACACAAATCTGATGTCTTTCAAGTCTTCAAATCATTTCAAAGCCTAGTAGAAAACCAATTCAGTCAAAAGATACAGATCTTTCAGAGTGATGGTGGTGGAGAGTATGTCAGTAAGATGTTTGCGGATCATCTGACTGCTTGTGGGATCAGACATTATATCTCATGTCCACACTCACCACAGCAGAATGGTATATCAGAGAGGAAACATAGGCATCTTGTGGAGTTGGGCCTTAGTATGCTGTTTCAGAGCAAGCTTCCTCAGCAACTTTGGGTGGAAGCCCTGTTTACAGCAAATTTTTTGGTCAATCTCTTACCCTCCTCAGTCCATGACAAGATGCTAAGTCCTTTTGAACGTCTACATGGCCAAGCTCCTACCTACACAGCTCTGCGAGTGTTTGGGTGTGCCTGCTATCCTCATCTCAGGCCTTATGGAGAAAATAAATTTGATCCCAAATCCTTGCTCTGTGTCTTTGTTGGCTACACTGAAAAACACAAGGGATATCGCTGCTTATACCCGCCTACAGGCCGTGTTTACATCAGCAGGAATGTTCTCTTTGATGAAACTCGGTTTCCATTCTCTGATGTTTACAGAAGCTTCTTACCTGCCAGCACCACACCACTTTTGACTGCTTGGTATAAAGGATTTGTTCCTCTGGAAGATGATCAGGAAGAATCGCCAGTTGATAAGCCTGCAGTTGAACAAGTCATGTCGAAGAAACGTCTGCAGCCCATACCAACACAACCTGCAGATGCTCAGATCATTCATACTCCACCAGCTTCAGATGATGAGCCACCAAGTCCGGTTACATCAGTGGATACTGAAGTCACACAGCCTGAGGAACAACAGTTGTACTCACCTCAGTATGATTTTGACTTTCCCCCATTACCGGTTCCTGTAAATCAGGCGCCCAATGATCATACTATGGTCACTAGAGGGAAGATAGGAATCAGGAAGCCCAACCCAAGGTATATCATGTATACTGTGAAAGGCATTCCCGAAGAACCTAAAACAGTGTCCTCTGCTTTAAAGCACCAAGGCTGGAATGAGGCTATGCAGGAAGAGATAGCTACCTGTCATGACACAGAAACCTGGAGCTTAGTCAGTCCACCTAAGGATGCTCATATTTTGGGATGCAAATGGGTATTTAGGACTAAGTTAAAGTCTGATGGTACTTTGGATAAACTCAGGGCACGCTTAGTTGCCAAAGGCTATGAGCAAGAAGAAGGAGTGGACTTTCTTGAAACCTATAGTCCAGTGGTGCGTACCGCAACCGTAAGAGCTGTACTTCATCAAGCTACAGTGAACAAATGGGAGCTTAAGCAGTTAGATGTCAAAAATGCATTTCTGCATGGAGATCTAACAGAAACAGTTTATATGAGGCAACCACCTGGATTTGAAGATTTAGCCCATCCAGAACATGTCTGCCTCTTGCACAAAGCCATTTATGGACTTAAGCAAGCTCCTCGAGCCTGGTTTGACAAGTTTAGTGCATATCTCCTCAGTTTTGGATTCATCTGTAGCAAGAGTGATCCATCTCTCTTCATCTATAGGAATGGTACCACTATCTTGCTCCTCTTACTCTATGTTGATGATATGGTCTTAACTGGCAATGATACAGACACTATCAATCAGCTTTTGAACAGTCTTAACAAGGAATTTCGTATGAAGGATATGGGCAGATTGAGTTACTTTCTTGGGATACAAGCCCTATTCACAGATAAAGGATTGTTTCTTAGTCAGGAGAAGTATGCCACGGATCTTCTAGAAGTTGCAGGTATGCTTGATTGCTCACCAATGCCGACCCCTCTTCCTCTGCAACTTGACAGACAGCCTGGTCAGGATAAAGACTTTGACAATGCAACATACTTCAGAAGCTTAGCGGGAAAGCTTCAGTATCTGACACTTACACGACCTGATGTGCAGTTTGCAGTTAACCTGGTATGTCAAAAGATGCATAAACCCTCTATCTCTGACTTCTCCTTGCTAAAGAGAATACTAAGGTATATCAAGGGAACTATCCGGATGGGGCTATACATTCATACTCAGTCAGATTCATCTCTCACTGCGTTTTGTGACAGTGATTGGGCCGGTTGCAGTGACACTCGCCGATCTACAGGGGGTTTTTGCACAGTGCTTGGCTCAAACCTCATCTCTTGGTCTGCCAAGAGGCAGCCAACAGTGTCTCGGTCCTCCACTGAGGCCGAGTACAGAGCTCTCTCTGACACAGCTGCTGAATTGTCCTGGATCACTATTCTACTTCAGGAGATGGGAATGCAGCAAACAAAGCCAGCCCATGTCTTCTGTGATAATCTATCAGCAGTACATTTAACTGCGAATCCGGTTCTGCACAACAAGTCTAAGCATTTTGCTACCCATTATCACTATGCTAGAGAACAAGTAGCTCATGGCTCTCTGGTTGTTCACCATGTTCCTACATCACAGCAAGTTGCAGACATTTTCACAAAGTCTCTGGCGCAAGCTCCGTTCTTCTTTCTTCGGTCCAAACTCGGTGTGGAGTTACCAACCACCACGAGTTTGCGAGGGGGTGTTAATGTATGCTCAGTAAGCCCACCTCAACAGCAAACAAAGCTAGCCCACTATCAGCCTCAGAAGCCCAAGACTCAGTCAACAACTCTGCAACAACATTCAACGGTTGTTTCTCCAAAAAGCAGAGTCACTCGTTGTACGGTAAAGCAGCCATATCAAATCCAGCTCACAAACAAATACGCTCCCTTGCTAGCTGTCTAATCTCTAGATCCTTCCTCTTTGTGTATAAAGGATCGACTCGTTCATTGTAAACAATATCTGAAAAGAATCAATAAAAACAAGTTTTCACATTTACTTTCTTTCTTCTTCCGCAAGCTTTCTCTTAGCTTTCAAATATAAATTATCTTTTTTTGTCACTTGTGTTAAGAGAGAACTTCAAAGTTAAAACATATTTGAGATGAAAAACTCTTATGAGATGAAAAACTTTTAGGATGGTTGACCTATCGAAAAATCATTTTCGGTACTGTATAAGTGAAAACAAAACACAAAAAAAAATCAAAATGATTATAGGGTCAGTAACAATTCTTACGATTCTTGAGAAAATAACTCATCAAGAGTGAAGCCCACAGGGCGAGAGTTGGTATAGGAGCCCATAAGTGGTGACAGTCGAGGTGTTTGCAAGCGGTGACCCTAAGAGTGTCTTAGGAAGGAATGGCCACTTGATTTTCAATATTGAGCATGGATCATGCTGTTAACCAACCTTGGTGGGCGTAGTCACGTTGAAGGGTTTTCTGGGGTCTTTGTTGCTTTCTCTTGTTTTACTGGATGTTTTAGCTATGTATTTTTGTAATGTTGCACGATGATTGTTGGTGGTGGATGATTTCGGGCTTTAAGAGCTTTCTTCACTGAATATTTGTCTAGATATTCACTCGTCTTTCTTTTTACAGATTCGGTTCTTGTTGTGGGTTTTTTGTCAAAGACGTCTTGGGATCCTACTATGATAAAAGACATGCGGTCTTACTCCGTGTGGGTAGAGACCGGCAGGGGCGGATCCTTAATGACGAAGTGTTTTGTACTCTCCATTTTTTTTTGTCTACTCGGTACTCTCAATTTACTTTGACGTTTCCACTTTTGATTAGTTTTTTAAAATCTGTTAAAACCTTTTCTATTGATTAGTTGCATTTTATACTTTTTTTCTTGTGTTTGTTTTTTCTTATTCAGTTTATAATTAATTCAAACTGTTCCACCTATATTTTAATAAATTAATTAAAATTATATTTAGTAAACTACATTTTACGTTTTTAATACCATTTTAATATTTTCTTACATATATAAAAGACCGGAAAGTAAATATAAATGTTTTTTAAATACAAACTAATTTTAAGTTTAGTGTATTCAGAAACTTAAAATATATTACAAATGTTATAAATTGTGGTTATATTACATTTTATACATTTTATAGTAAT